>JAOUQT010012099.1:0-12138 GCA_025769995.1 Xyliphius kryptos | reverse complement strand
TATCTTTTAAATAAATATATTATTCATTTATATCTAGGATGTGTTCTTTTAGTGTTCCCTTTATTTTTTTGAGCAGTATATATACAACATGATATTTTGTGACCTTTTATTTAACTGTCTGAAAATATATGAAATATAATTTCTGTTTGCAGATTTTGTTGGTGTGACAGTTGAGAGTATGTGTTATGGTGAAGGTAAAGTTTATGTGCTTTACACACGTTGCGCCACTGATAGATTATGTTTACACTCCATGTAAAGAAGGTGCAAAAATTAATACATAAAGATTGTTTTAATTTCCAAGTCATAAATAATGCACTTTTAAGGTTTAAAAAAATACTTGTATTAATATAGTATAATATTGATCACACACACACAATAAGAAACATTTATCTGTTGAATTAATTTGTTTTTAAATGGTTTTCTTAGATTTCATTATTAATGAACGATTATTCCAAAAAGTTAAGTGACTAAAATATAAAACTTAATTGAACTAAATGATGATTTTGATTTAAATAAATGACATTAGTAAGTTTTGCAAAAGTTATTTTGCTCTATACAATTATTTGTGAGGTGGCACAGTGCCTTAGTGGTTAGCACGTTTTCCTTTCAGTGCTGGGGATTCCCGGTTCAAATCCCAATCTGGATGGAGTTTCCATGCTCTCCCCGTGTCCGTGTGGGTTTCTTCCGGGTTTTACGGTTTCCTCCCACAGTCCAAAAACAAGGAATCGAGTTAACTTGGCTGCTCCAAATTGCCCCTTTAGTCTGTATGTGTGAGTGAGTGTGGGTAAGGATTGGTACCCTGTCCTGGTTGTATTTGCCCAGCGCCCGAGACCCTGGGCAAATACACTCCCCAACACACAGACACAACCCTCATAGAGGGTTATGCAGAAGATAATGAATGAATGAATGATTTGTGCTCGTTTATGTTGTAAGAATATTTTAACTGAAGTACATTTCAGAAATCATCTTTTTTCCATCAATGTCATGCCATCAGCTCACATATTATACCAATCAGAATTAGTAAACAAGCACAAATTAACAGTGCCAATTAGTATACTAAAAAATATTATAGACACTGAATAGATTGCAACATTATGGGAGTTGTTAAATATGACCCTGTACGTTTTTGCTGACTGTTTATGGTGTGACTGCTGTTTAAACTTGTCACAAAATACTGATTCTTGAATCACAACTGACTGATTAATTAGGCAAGGCTTATTCTGGCTCCTTCCATTCTGTGAGAATGTTTGGAGCTGAGACACAGCTCCAGTGACTGAGATGAATAATGAGACACTGAAGTGGATACGGTGTAGAGAATGAGTTTGGTTCAAACTCAAAATCATCTTCTGTTTTGGCAAGCAAACCGTTCCTGATTTCTAATCTCTATTTATCTCGTTTTTATCGTTCTCTTGTGCCACCCCACTTGCTCTGCATCCTTTCTAAATTTTCCTCTATCCCCTCTTCTCTATCTCCTCTCCTTTTTGTTCTTTCTTCTGTCTCCTTTCCTCTCTGCATTTCTTACAAAGGCAGCAGGCATCGTGCCTCCCCTGAAAATGAGGCCACGCACAGCAAGTATGCAAATGAAAGCAGTGATTGTGGATTAGAATGGGACACCATATACCCTAAATCATGATTGTCAATCATGGTGAGGGATTAAGGGATACGGGCTTATAGACCTAAAAAAGCAACACTCCCGCCCCCTGGGTGCACTCCCATTGTGAGGAACCGAGAAGAGAGGGTTCGACAAGACGAAGGCTGCTGCTTTAGAGCACTACTGCCCTCTACTTGCTGAGAAAGGACACTGCAGATACTCAGCATAGCAGTATAGTAAATCACAGTGTCATAAAGTTTGAGCACATGCATTAAGTTCATGCACTGAAACTACAATTATCTTTAAACCTTTAATGATAAGAGACATTTTAGTAATTTGAGGTGATTTAGTTTGGTTAAAATCTTGAATTCAGTCAATAATATATGCGCACACAAAGTCTACATCGAGCAGTTGGTCAGTAAATTAAGATTTTTGTCATGTCATTGTTTTTGTGAGGTACTTCATACTGCCATAACCAAAAACACTGGAACATCTAAACATTGTTGCAGTTACTAATGCTTTTATTTTTGTGCTTATTGCAAAACGAAGCCTAATCTGACCATATTTCACCCAAAACTCAATTGGACACATTGACACTGGCAACTTAACATTAACTGAACTTATATTTGGTAACACACACTTTAAAAACAATAACTGAAATCAAGCGACGTCTGTTTTTTCATTATGAAGTTAATAACATTTTTATACTGGAACTTTAAACCATTTTTTTTGTCCACTGCACTACCACTAAGAGACTCAGATATTAAGAGTCTCTTCTCTCAACTGCTGTTTTGTAAGCGTAGGTATTTTACAAGATTTAGATCTGGGCTTCTTGTTGGACTCCACAGCATTTTGTATCGAACTGTTTGTGGGTCCTTTTTGAAGTATACACACGATGGAGATCCATCTTTCTAAAACTTGAGCCTTCAATGCATTTCAGAATTCTTTAGACTTTAGATTTTTTTTTGCACACAGTCCGTACTCAGTATCCAAAGCAGCACGACGACCCCCAAAAAATCATAACAGAATTGTCCTTTTTCTCAAACTACTTTGTGTTTATGCAAGAAAAAAAAAAACATTTAAATTAGGGCGGTGCGATGGCTTAGTGGTTAGCACGTTCACCTTTCAGTGCTGGGGATTCCGGGTTTGAATCCCAATCTGGGTGGAGTTTCCATGTTCTCCCCGTGTCCATGTGGGTTTCCTCCGGGTTCTCCAGTTTCCTCTCACAGTTCAAAAACATGGATTTCAGGTAAATCTAAATTACTCCTATAGTGTGTGGATGTGTGAGTGAGTGTGCGCCCAGTGATGGATTGGCACCCCGTCCATCGGTGTATCTGCACAGCGCCCGAGATGTTCTCTCCTGAATGGGCATGGGGACCCCACCGTGACCCTATGAATAAGTGGAAGATGATGGATGGATGGATGTCCTAGGTTAAGCAGCAGTTAGTAGCTGGATGGATGTTTATATTAAGCCATTTCTTTTTTAGAAAGAACTCTTGTAACTTTTGCCTTGGTAAAATTTTGACTATATGTGTTCTGGTACAAAGACATAATTCCCATATTTGTGTATAAAGTAATAAGTGACTGTATACAATGTCTGTATCTTGTTGAATGTTAGCATCATGTTAGCCTTTTCTCCCCACATTGATTAATTTCAGTCCCTGTATCTATACAGACTTACATGGTCTAATTCAGATCCAAATTTATCTTGAATACATATGTATTCGAATTAAAAAATTTCATGCATTTGGACTTGTGGTTTAATAAAAGCATTGAACTCTCACCCAATGCATTGGTAGATTATATTGAGTCCTTAAGCATTAAGTGTTGTATTAAATTCCATATCAACAATGTAAAATGTCCATGTGCCATTTGCACCCCTTCCCCTACTCACAAGCAAATTGCTAATTGACAAAAGAAGCCCATTGGCAGAATGAAGTTCAAGTACTAATCATTCTGCATCATTAGGTGAAGCTTTAGCTTATGAGATTTCAGCTGGTATTAAGCAAAGCTGCTGTTGACATGGATTGCTATAATGCTGTATTGTCAGTGCTCCAGGAGTCAGAGGGAGGATCGTCTGAGAGAGTGATGAGCTCAGCTTGGATTTGTGGGTGGCTCAAACCACTGGAGGCGATATGAGACATGGTTGACCGAACATAGTGACCTGGGATCAGTAGAACGACTGTAACTGCATCACCACTGTGCTGTTATTACTGCTGTGTGTGTTGCCACTTGTCCTCTGGATAAACTGTACTAGGTAAAACTAGTTTCTTAATGCTCAAAACTCATAATATCTTTCAGTTGCGGGACTGAAGTAATTCAAAACTGGTTTCCATGGCATCAAGCCAAACCTTAACCAATTATTCATTTCTCAAACAAGAGCTATAATTTAAATCCATTGCAAAGAAAGAAAGAAAGTTAAAACAAAAAGTTCAAATCCTATTGAAAAGAGTATTGATTAAAATGAGTTTGAAGTTAGATTACTGGGTTACAATAAAGAAGGCAGACTGCAGACAGTTCACCCCTCTCATCTGAGACAAGGAAAGCACTTGAGTATTATTACTGGCCTAAAATCCACAATAAAATCCACTTGAGAGTCACAAGTGGCATTTGAAGAACCAGAGTGGCTCCACTTGGTCTCAGTAATGTAGCACTTTAAAGAAACTAATCAGCGGGTGTTTATCTGTGGCATGAAGCAAGACTAGTTAGTGTTAAATGCACTGCTTTATAAGAACAAATTAACCAGTGAATGAATGCACTTTTTTTTTTTTTAACTAAAATGTTATCATAGCTAGTTATTCATGGTGTTGCTAAGGAGTAGTGGTAGACAAATATTAAAAAATGTGTTTCAGGGATTGCAGTTGAATGGGTTGGTGTGGTAGCTCAGTTGTTAGGGTATTGGGCTAGCACAAGGGTTGTTGGTTCAAATCCCAGGTCCACTGAAATTACCAATGTGGGTCCTTGGGCAAGACCCTTAACCCTCATTGCTCCAGGGTTCTATGTGTAACCTTGTGTTCTGACCCCAAATATAAAAGTAAGGTACTTGTAATTCACTTTGGATAAAAGTATCTGCTAAATGCCCAAATGTAATGTAATGTGGAATAGTGTAAACATAATAAACTATGTTTATTTTTTTAACATTTAAAACTCTTTGAACAGCATTTTTTCCCTTTTGTAACGTTTATTTTAATCAATAATGCCTGTGTCTCTGTGTACAATGCAAGATCAGTAATAGCGGTTAAAGACTCAGGGTGGTGTTTTGATATGAACCCCAGAGCAGCTTTGAAATTAATTATAATAAAAAAAATTCTTAAGTTAGTAAATTATGTAATAATGAAGCATAGGTAAATAAAGTGTTAATCTGTCACTGCCAGGGGAATTTTTATTTGGCATTAGCATGTCATTCCTGTATATGGTTGAGGAGCCATCCTTAGGACTAGTTCGATTCCTGGTCCCACCAATTACTATGGCTGAAGTGCCCTCGAGCAAGGCATCTAACCCCAGTAGCCTGGGCGCCGTATACAAAGCTACCCACCACTCAGAATGTGCTCACTTCCCCAGTGTGTGTAGATGTGTGTGTTTCAGTGCACATATGGGTTTAATGCGGAGAACAAATTCCTCACCTTCCAACCAGATCACTTATTTTAGATGTATAGGTTTCCTCCAAGACTACCAGATTTCTCCTACAGTACAAAACCAAGTAGGTAAGGTGAAGATTGTAAAATGACTCATTGTATGCACGTGCTGGTTTTTCGTTAGACTGCTGGACTGGCAACATGTCACCATTTTTTCTTATGACTTCCTTCCATAGGTAGTGGGACGTATTACATATTACGTTTAATGTTTTATTAAAAGTTTCTCATAATTCAACATTTCTGGTGAATGGGTGTGACTTACTCATTGATCACTGGTTTACTTCTTGCAGAATTAGGATTTTGCAGAGGCAGAAGATCCATATTAGGTCCTTTAAAAGAATGGACTTAGCCAAAAACAATTAAATAAACCCAACTTAACTGCATGCTACAACCTTCTCTTCCAATTCTGCCTACGGGTCAAATCTGGAATATTAATAATTGAAAATTGCTTGGAATTTACTAAAACGTGTAGATCTTTATTTCGGTGACTGTTTTCAGAGTTTTATTTTACTGCATACAGAAATGTAGTTTTAGTTAAATAAAGCGGTTTCAAAAGTCAAAATATCAGTCACTGACCCTACAAATGCTTTTTTTTTCAAAAATTCCCGCAAGCTATGCTACAAAATACTGTAGAAAGCATTCATAGTCAAAGTTTCATGTAATTAAAGCTCCTGTGGGTGCAATGTGTAGGTGTCCCAATTCTTTTGTCTATAAAGTGATTATTTTGAATAGTTCACCTGTATAAATTTGTCATTAACTTAAAATTAAGTTTTCAACTAAACAATGCATTTTCAAACTAATACAGAGAATCTGTTTAAAATAAAAAGTGAACTGATTAGAGCTAATGAACAGGAATGAAGTGAGCGCAGTGAGGTTTGATTCCAGCATTTCACTGTTGACAGTGTTTCTAATCCACACCACCTGCTCAAACAGAAACCCCTGAACACAGCAGTGTTCCATCCTACATCCATTATGAGTGAGGGAGCCCCGCGGGATGCTCACTGTTCCTCTCCCCTCTGTTATCACCCCTTCACCGGCTCACTCGCTAACGCCAAGCACTAATCGCCATGAAAAACAAATAGGTCTAGTTCTCAAATGTTTGGAGAAGGCCCCAATGTTTGCATCAAGGCCTAACAAAATATTTTTAACAAGCTATCCAGTTGTGATTAGGGCTGTGAAAATTGAATTTTCATGGCATTGATCATATTAATATTAGCCTAATTAATTGGGCTGTTTAACTTTTGTCATTGTGTACCTTTGGTGACAGCACTAGACTTTAATGGAGAGTTGAGAGTTTTCTTGGTCTTGTCCTGTCAACGATAATAAGTAATAATATTATTCATATAATAATACCATAAAGGACTAATGATTTTTTAACAGCACACACATATTTTCTACAATCAGATCTGAACATAATGTTTGCGCTACAAGAAATACAAGCCCATCATATTTTTTATAGTTAAAAAAACAACTAAACCTTTAGGGGCGGCTAATGAAAAACACATAAAATTCATAAAATTGAATAAATTAAAATGAACTATAAAAATCTGGAGGGCTGGATATTATACCGCAAGTTAAAATCTAATTGTAGAAAATGTGTGTGCTGTTGCCATTCATTAGTCCTTAATGGTATTATTAAAATTTATTATAGTTCACAAAACAAGACCCTGCATCAACTCTTCTTCAGACTCTAGTGCTGTTGCAAAAGGTACACAATGACAAAAGTCAAACAGCACAATTCATTTGGCTAATATTAATATGATCAATGCCAATTAACAATTCACCATGAAATGCAATAGAACTGAAATTCAACTTTGGTTTGGTTTTCCTCCTTAATTTAAATATGCTATGCATATTAATTTTTTTGGCCTCTTGAAAGAGGTTGGTATAACAAAATAGTATAATGAAGATACAACAGCGGCACGGTGGATTAGTGGTTAGCACGTTCACCACTCAGCGCTGGGGATTCCCAGTTCGAGTCCCCAGCCTGTGTGGGTTTCCTCCAGATTCTCCGGTTTCTACCCACTGTCCAAAAACCTTAGATTTTTAAAATTGAATGCTCTAAATTGCCCTGTATAGTGTGTGTATGAGTGTGTGACTGTGTGAGTGAATGTGTGCCCAGCGATGGATTGACTCTCTGTCCTGGTTGTATCTGCCCAGCGCCAGAGATGTTCTCCCCTGGATGGGCATGGGGAACCCCACCGCGACCCTCATAAAGAAATAAGCGGAAGACAATGGAGGAATGGATGAAAGATACAACAATATCAACCTAGAGGGGCAAAACAGCAACTGTTTCAAAAAAAAAAAAAATCTGATAATTCTGCAAATCAGTATATTCCTCAAAATAACCTACAAAAGAATAACAAAAAAAAAAGCTGAAAATATGCAAACTTCTTTAAATACAAGCACAAAGGTATTAACAAAGTTATATTATTTCTTAAGCATCTAATTTACAGAGAAATAAAAAGTAAATAGAAGATGAGCAAAGACCTTACAGCTCCTGGGAATGCGGTGTCAGGGCCAATCCTGTGTTCTAACACCAATAAATTTAGGATACTTGTAAGTCGCTATGTATAAAAATGTTTGCAAAATGACGTATTAAAATTTACACAGGGCAGTGTTATCAGTTTGCTCTCCCTCATTTGGGTTGCTTACATTTGCTGTTATCAGCTTTTGGTGAACATTTACCCACCAAGAATTACCTGTAACCTGTACACTTAATCAGGCAGTTGTGCAGCAGCTGTTTCATGCATAAAATAGACATTTAACACAAATTAGTTAGCAGTTTTAAGGAATGTTTACTTTAAACATTAGAATGAGGAAGACTTTCTCTCAACCCATATGACCACGGCTTGATTGTTAATGGCAGATCTCTAAGGACTTTTACATATATACAATTTTTTAAAATGTAACACAAAATGTAATGCAATTAAATGAAACCAATATATTCCCAACATTTAAGAAACCCAATATTGTTTTGCAATGGTATTTGCAAGTCAAGCATGTCTAAATCCCCTCACTAACTCGGTCGGTGGAATAGCATCAGGTTACTCAACCCCCATAGAGCCCACATAATAGGTAAAATCACAACAAAGCAAATCACGTCATTATTAACCTGATTTAGCATCACTCAAAATAAAAAGAAAATAATATTTCATGTGTTGTTTATTTAACACATTTATGTAATGCACATTAAAACAGGCCTTAAAATGTGGAATGCAAGGACACTGTGAGGAACCGATGGCAAATGAAATGCAGCATGAATATATTATGTAGTTTAAAGACATGACTGTGAAAACAGAGGGTTATAAAGCAATGGGAAGATAAAACTAAAGACAATAATAAGTAAATTTACTGTTTCATGAAGGCAGGCCAGAGATTTTATACCATATCCATACAACCTGCCCATGAGAATGGCCAAAAGACTGGCTGCCTATCATGATGGCTGTTCTGAAGAGACAAGTGTGTAATAGGCTGTGTAGTGCACTGGCATTAATCTTACCAATTTATTAGCTAAAATGACGGCCCAGTCTGGCTGAGCGATAGTCCGATCTGAGCTGCACAAAGGCGTGCAGGACATTTCTGTCTAGATTGCTAAGCTGCTCTCCAGAACACACTTGCTTTAAATTGTCAGGAACGACCACCAGAAGGTTACAAAGAGCATGGAGAGTGTCGAAGAGCTGCAAGACCAGAGGAACCTGAGAAGAACATACAAGTAGACATGACACAATCATACAGTCAAAATATTTTGCAGTGCAGAAAAGGACGATTTTTCTAAAAGTCAATTCTAGCAGCTCATTAGACAGGTTTAACCCTTTAATGACCTTTAGACTTTGGCTCCTCCTTACCCGGAATTCTTTGGCGCAGCGGCGATATTCTGCCACGTCGCAGATGGCTAGCATGCCCCCCATGGATGTGTAGCTGAACTGCTGCAGGTGCTCATGAATGAGCCGGTGGAAGCGGACTCCCAGCTCTGCAAGCACCGTGTCCACATTCTTTCCATCCATGGACCTCCGGACGCGCTCCACCTGCTTACTTACATAGGCACACACTTTTGAGCATGCCTGAGGGAGAGGGGGGAAAAAAAAGATCATTTACAGTATACTGGTAGGTGCTTTAGGCCTTTAATTCAGAGTTAAAACTCAATGAGAGATCTCTTACAGTAGTGTATTGTAAAGCACTCATGGCATTGTTTTCATCTTCGGGTCTGAAGTCGGTTTTCTTCTGCTCAGTTGCCAAAATTTGCTTCATTTGACCAATCATGCAATTCAGTGTCCTAAACATGATTGACCAGGTAAAACAGATATTATTTTAAAGAATAAATCTACAGAAATCAAATTTAACCATCACAGTTGTATACAAACATTCTACCAGCACTATATTTGGAATATCAGTTTAACTAACTAATCATACAATTAGTTATTCAACACAATGTACAAAATAACATCATGCTATTCAGTGGGTTATGCAGAGTTACCCACTGTAAAGGTGGGTAAGAGTAAAGGTCATAATACCCAAAAAATAGGTCATGGGAGGTAATCAAAATAATGAAATGCAGCACTCATTTTTATAAAACTGTAAAAAAAAAAACATTAAATTATTTATATTTTAACTCTTAAAACAATTCTAAAAATAAAAGTGTATTTATTAAAACATACTTTACAGTTAAATGTACACTTACTTAAAATAAAGAATTTAAACATGAGTGCCATAAACAATGCTAAAGGCGATCAAATAAAATATTAATGTGCGATTTAAAAAAAAATAAAATTGATTACATAGGTCACAGTTCTAAAACTCCACAAAAAATTTGGCTTTTTTAGTGAAACACTAACCGATCAATCCCAGTGTCTAATTTCACCTCCATCTGTTCGATCACCTCTTTCTTCCTTTGTAAGCACTCTGTCAGTTTTGGAGAAGAGCTACAAAAGCCATGCACATTATAAGAAATTGAATGAAAAAAGGAACATTTTAATTAGGTAACTTTAGCCATAAGTCATTTGCGCTTACCTAATGAGAGGCATAAGATTATCATTGAACTGCTTATCGAAAAGGTGGAAAATAGTGTTAGCCTGCTGCACCACATCCAAAAAGTAGAGATTGGCATTTTTGGCATCTGCAGAAGGAATAGCTATGGGAAAACAATCAAGGTAAAATTAAACTTAGCATGCTAATGACCGGGCTTAATGGTTAGCATGTTCGCCTCTCAGCGCTGGGAATTCCTGGTTCCAATCCCAATCTGGGTGGAGTTTCCATGTTCTCCCCATGTCCGTGTGGGTTTCCTCCAGGTTCCTCCCACAGTCCAAAAACAGATTCAAGGTAAACTGAATGCTCTAAATTGCCCACTGTGGACTTGTGTGAGTGTGTGCCCAGCTATGGACTGGCGTCCTGTCCTGGGTGTATCTGCCCAGCGCCAGAGACGTTCTCCCCTAGATGGGCACAGGGTACCCCACCATGACCCTAGTATAGGATTAATCTGAAGATAATGAATGAATGAATTAATAAATGCATTGAATGACCCGCTCACCTGAAAGGCCAATCTCCAAAGCATAGTCTATATGATTCACACACAGGTGCTCTACCAGGAGCAGGAAGATAGAGTAAGCATTTTTAGGAAGGTCAGCAGGGTCAGAGAGCTAGATGTGAGGATGGCAAACAAATATTAGGATCTACAATTTCCAGCAAAATAGATTAAATACAAATAATATTATAATAAAGCTGGGTTGCCTTGTTGCATCTCTGAAAGGCATGACGGGTCTCTTGTAACAGATTGACCACAACCTCTTGCGAGAGTAAAGTTTCTCCATGTGTATCAATACTGGGGCCCAGTTGTAGGTTTGTGCGCTGTCTGATCCTCTCCTTTAGATCCTGAATACTGAGTTTTTGCAATAGTGAGACAGAGCATACATTCATTATTTCATTTGCAAAGACAAATTTTAATACATGCAGTAATGAATCAATTAACAGCTCATCATGTCAGTGTTGTCGGCAAGGAAAATCCCTCTACAACTGGAATACCAATACGCAAAAAAACACTGCCACCCAACAGGCCTTGCAGAAATTACAACATTTATATTTTTATTCACAACAACTTGCAATATATTTTGTAAGTTTAAAAAAAATGAACAAATATAAATTAGGTCTAGCACATTATGGTTTTATGGACTACCAGCAGCAAGTGGTACAGACATCCATCCATTATCTTCCGTTTATTCCTCTACTAGGGTCGCGGTGGGGTTCCCCATGCCAATCCAAGTGAGAACATCTCGGGCGCTGGGTAGATACACCCAATCCATCGCTGGGCACACACTATACAGGGCAATTTATAGCATTCAATTTACCTGGAATCCAAGTTTTTCGACTGTGGAAACCAGAGATCCCAGAGGAAACCCAAGCAAACACGGGGAGGACATGGAAACTCCACCCAGATTGGGATACAAACCGTGAATCCCCAGTGCTGAGAGGCGAACGTGCTAATCACCAAATGGTATGGGAATGATTGTGAAATTTTAGATTAATGGTCTTACTCACACACAGATCAACTAATTAAATACATTTCTGAAATCATCAATAAAGGCAATCTGTGTGCAAATAGCAGCAAATTATTAAAGTAATACTGTGAATCAAAATAAAGGTTGTATTTACATTTATAATAAAAAACACATGTGATATTCCTTATGATTTGTCCTTTAAATAAGCACTGTCTTTTAGTACGGCACGGTGACTAAGTGGTTAGCACATTCGCCTCTCGGCGCTGGGGGTTACCAGTTCGAATCCCGATCTGGGTGGAGTTTCCATGTTCTCCCCGTGTCTGTGTGGGTTTTCTCCAGGTTCCTCCTACAGTCCAAAAGCTTGGATTCCAGGTAAATTAAATGCTCTAAATTGTTCAATATAGTGTGAGTGAGGGTGTGC
>JAOUQT010012091.1:0-12139 GCA_025769995.1 Xyliphius kryptos | reverse complement strand
TATTTAGCAGACGCTTTTATCCAAAGCGACTTACAAATATCCCAACTTGGTTGGGGTCAGAACACAGGGTTGAAACAAGACCCTGGAGCAATGACGGTTAAGGTTCTTGCTCATGGACCCACATTGTTAACCTGAGGTTTGAACCCCAAACCTTCTGATTGATAGTCCAACACCCTAACCACTGAGCTACCACTCCCTGGTTAAATTTAACCCAGAAATACATGGTATACATGACTATATTCAAAAGTCACAAAAACAGGATTAATGTATTTTTTTTTTATTTTGCAGTCCCTGTGCAGTGTGACCCCAGCTCTATCAAAGTGTCTGTTCCCAAAGAATTAGTGAGTGGACTGGAGCTCTTTCTTTCCAACTCGTCATGCCGCGGCATTTCCAATGGCACACACATAAATTTGCACTTCAGTCTAAAAACCTGTGGCACGGTGGTCAAGGTGAGACCCACTGAATGAACACAACTAACATTAATGCTTAATATATTTATACTAGCAAAATACTAGTGCTGCGCTACGGTGGAAAACAACATGAAAGTTGAAACGCAATTGTTTTTGAATGAGTGATGGCTTTGAAGTTTGTATTTTTAAAATGAAAGTTTATTTCAATGAATTAAACAATTCTGAAATGAATATGTGGATTGACTATGGTGTTTGGTTGGATGCTGTCTTAGGGGAATTTATTAGTAGGTTTTCCAAGGACACGATAAAGAAAGACTGGGCCCATTTTCAGTTTGTAGGTAGCCCCTAATCCATCCAAAGTGTTGCGTTCAATGGCGATATCAAACAACAAATTTAGGAAAGTTGGAAGCATATTATTTTTTCAAAGATGTGATGGGAAATTACGATGCCAAACTTCAGCCTTGTTGGTACACTAGAAGTGGGAGAATTAGTGATGAATGAGTGAGTCAGTGAGGGCGTTGGTATTTATAGGTATAAATTAGCCTCAGGGCATCACGGTGGCTAAGCAGTTTGCCTTTCAGCTGGGGATTTCTGGTTCCCCATCCCCATGCCCATCCCCATCCAGGGGAGAATGTCTCTGGCGCTGGGCAGATGCACCCAGGACAGGGCGCCAATCCATCGCCAGATTGGAATTCGAATCGGGAATCCCCAGCGCTGGGAGGCGAACGTGCTAACCACTAAGCCACTAAGTGACGCACCCCCCCCCCCACCCCAGTCCTTTTTCAATAAACCCAAAACAGGACCAACATACAGGAAACTGTAGATAATGCTGTAAAATGCTGTATTCAATTAATTTTATGTATTTAATCTATGTTCTGACCGAACAGAGGGTGATTTTTGTAAAATAATAAAGTAATACTGAAGGTAACATATTGCCACTTAAATACATCAACTTATATTGTAGTTCATTAGTGTAACAGTAGTGGAACATAGTGGATTTTTTTTACTCGTACTACAATATACAATGTTCCATTTAGTACTGCATGCTTCCAAACCTGTGGGAATATGTTTTGGAAGGTACTCCTCTATATCAGCATGACTGTGCCCCAGTGCACAAAGCAGGAAGTGATAAGAATTGGTTAAGTAAGTTTCATGAGGAAGAACTTGACTGGCCCACATAGAGCCCTGACAACAAACCCACAGGATTTAAGTTTGAATTAGAATGGAGCTTACAAGCTCAACATCAGTGCCTGACCCACATACACTATTTCGAATGAAAGGGCAAAAACCTCTAAATGCTCACTCTTAAATCTTGTTAAAAGCATTCCTAGAAATGTGGTATAGCTGTAAAGAGGAAACTAAGCTTAAATTGGATTCCTTAAAAGCTCCTGTAGGTGTGATAGGTGTCCCTAATGACAATATGCCTTAATAACACCATATTCATATCTGTTTTCTCTCTCTGCATAGGTAATTAAAGACAAAATAATGGGAACAAACTTGGTCACTGGGCTCCCGAAATCAAATCTGGGCAGCGGTGGAGATCTGATTGTACGCACAAGCAAACTACTGCTGCCCATAACCTGCGAGTTCCCTGGGCACTATGACGTATCGGACGGATACCTTCCAAGTGTGCGGAGCTCTGCATTAGAGCTTGTGGCACACAGTGAAGGGATTTTCCCCTTCACATTGGAGCTGTTTAAAAGTGCAGAGTTTTCTGAACCATACAGCAGTCCTCCCCAACTTCGTCTACGCGATGCACTGTATTTTGCTGTAGAGCCACAGGAACGCATTGAGGGTCTTGCTGCACTGGTAGAGAGCTGTTTCGCCACACCAGGACCCAAAGCTGACCAAGTCCTGAAGTATTACCTTATTAAAGATGGGTGAGTGGCAGGGCGTGAAGAACAATTTCCAAAAAGTAAAAAAAAAATAATAATAATTTGATATATTTGCATAATTATTTTGGCAATTAAAATGTATTATTTGAACTCCTTTTAAAAGTGAGGTGATTTAAAAGTGAGATGCTTAGATTTGTGGAATGACAATCTGAGGCAATTCTTTATCTGTTTTTAGAAAATGGAATGTGACAAATGATGTTTCAGTTCTGTTCTTGCATCCTTTTTTTTTTTTTATTTTTTTATTTCTGTGTTTGAAAAAACACATCTTTTTCACCATCAGGAAACAGCTTCAGTTAAGCTTTGAAAACAGAAAACTTTCAAAGACTAAATAAATTCAGCTCATAGACTGATTATGTAATTAAATATTATAAAACTAACCAAACCAGTTATCAGTTTTATAGACTATTTAATAAAACTTAATAGTATAATGCTAAAGTGAATAATAAAACTTAATGCAGTCTAGCATTGGCACAATGGCACAGTGATGAGCTCTGCCATTCCTGGGTTTAATTCCCAAATGGATGGTGAGGGTCCTTACTCTGTGGTGTTGGCATGTCCTGCTCTTAACTGTCTAAGTATTCCCTAAAATCTCCAGTTTCATGAGCATATATTTAAGTAAATTAGAGCTACTAAACTGCTCCTGGGTGTGAATGTGTGTGCAAATGTGTTCGTATGTGTTTATGCCCTCTACTAGGGTTTTCTGCTTCTGGTCACCCTCTCTGTTTTTTAGTTTTCTGTATATTTTGTGACACACTCTGCTTCCACCTTTGTGCTATCAGTTGGTTAAAATAGAGATTGCTAAGCCATCCTGTTTGTTCCGCTTCTGTCAGTTGTATTTCAGATGAGACTGTGCGCCAGCTTTCAGCTAAAAATCAGCTTACCAAGCACTTCCAGGTTCCTGTCTTTAAATTTGTTGGCAGTAACAACCTGGTGAGTAAAAGTGTGCTATATTCATGTATGTGCTGCAGTGAGTGTGGCTTACAATGTACCTCTTCTTACTGTGAGTCATGCTTTGTATTGTAGGAGGTGTATCTGCATTGTCGGGTGCTGGTATGCGGTCAGGGAGAGTCACGTTGCACACAAGGATGCCGCAGACGTCTGAGACGAGACCTCTGGACTGAGCAGTACCAGCAAAACCACACACTAACTGGTGGACCGATCCTCATTCTGGCAGATCCATAAGACACACACACACACACACAAACATAATCTGCTTCAGACCCATCTCAGATCTTCCTTTAATTTCTTATCAATACTAATACAATACCGTATACAATACAGTAGCGCACAGCTGATTTACATGTCTCATAACAAACGAATCAACTTTTCAACAAGTCATCAAGTTTTATTTTTTATAAATACTTGTGGCATAAGATATTATCTAAATGTTTGGTTGTTCATACATGTGTAACATCCAAGATGTACATATGGTCATTTAACAGACACATTTAACCAAAGCAACTTACAACTATTCCACTTAATAGTGAGAACACAGTGTTACATACAGAAACCCTGGAGCAAATAGGGTTAAGGGTTTTGCTCAAGCACCCACATTGGTCACTTTAGTGGACCTGGGATTTGAACTCACAACCCTTGGATTGCTAGCCCAACAGCCACTTAGCCATCACACATTTTATCGTATGACATGGTGGAATAGACCCTCCTCTCTCTTTCTCAATACACACAGTAGTATGCAATAGTTCAGGCACAACTGATAATTTTCATGATATTCCTTTAAAAATCATCAGTTCGGATCAGTAATTTCAATGAAATATGTCATATCGCAGACGAACACAGTGATATTTAAGAAGTAAAACGAAGTTTATAGGATTTACAGAAAAGTGCAATAATTATGCAAACAAAATTAGGCAGTTGCATAAATTTGGGCACCCTTGTCATTTTATTGATTTGAATTATCACTTATTATTGGAATACAAAATTTGTTTCTTAAGCTCATTGACTCTTGACCCACATACACAGGTGAATCCAATTATGAGAAATTATTAAGGTGGCCAATTGCAAGTTGGCCGAAAAAAATCCCAGCTAGGCAGAGGTGAAAGATGGTGAGAACAGTCATTGTCAACCCACAGACCAGCTCCAATGACCTGCAACATCGTCTTGGTGTCAGATGGTGTTACTGTGCATCCTTCAACAGCGAACATTGCACAAGGAGAGGCTGTATGGGAGAGAATTGCAGAAGAAATCTTTTCTGAGCAACACAGCAATCCAAGACAATACATGCTACCCACAGTAAAACCATCAAGCTGTGGGGCTGCGTGGCAAGTTGAGGTACTGGGAAAAGTTGAGGTATCTTGTTAAAGTTGAGGGTTGCTTGGATTTCAGTCAGTATTAGCAGATTCTTGAGAACAATGATTAAGAATCAATGACAAAGTTGAAGTTGCGCTTGGGCTGGATACTTCATCAAGAGAACGACCATAAACACTGCCCCAAATCTACTAAAACACTTATACAGAGGAACAAGTATAACGTTCTAGGATGGCAATCTCAGTCCTCAGACCTAAATATTATGTGTGATTTAAGGTGGGCTGTCCATGCTCAGACACCAACTAACCTGACTGAACTGGGGATGTTTAAAAGGCAAATAGTCGAAAATACCTTTAACCAGAATCCAGACTCGCATTGGACACTGTAGAGCGCAGTTATAGGCTGTAATTTCTGCAGAAGGAGGATCTAATAAATATTGGTGTAATGTTTCTGTTGGGGTGCCCAAATTTATTCACCTACCTAATTTTATTTAAACAATTATTCTTTCTGTAAATCCAATGAACTAAATTTAACTCCTCAAATATCAGGGGTGACCAAACTTTTGCATACCACTGTATAGTGGATTTTAGTACATTAAAATGCTTATGCCAGTTATGCTAAATATTGAAACAATATGTGATTTTGGAACAGTTCCGTCCCATACTGTTCTATTGATCGTCGATTGGGCAACAGCAGTAATTAGTTTTTATAATATGGACCTATATAAATAATGATGCATGACTGATACATTATTTAGTTGAAAGGATGTTTGGACCCCTGACTATCACAGCTTTCAAAGTTTGTTTGACATGCCATTCTAAAACCAGAGGGCATTTATATATTAAGATAATTTCTTGTTTTTTACCCTTCACTCATTTGGAAAGTTATTTTAGAGTGCACGAACTAGAGCCTGTTTAAAAAGTAGTTGTGAGCTTACTACTGTAAAACAAAATATTCGGCTTGTTCAAATTCAGACCAAAATGGAATGTGTTTTACAGAGTTGTACTGAGTAGGGCCTGTATTTTAAAGTATGTGCTTACACTTGTATTCGACCAAAGAACTGTAAAAGCCTTTATTTAATATTAATATTTATTCATAAGAACACAGAATAACTTACAAACGTTCATGTGAGAACAGTGGTTTATATTTCCATGGACCAAACATCTGTCAGAATTTTACTCTGATATGTATCACTATATTTTAATAAATCACCAACATATAACATTCAGCACATGTACTGACATTTTCATATAGACCTTATAAAACACAGTAATACTGCACTTTTGTCACATGCTGTACAATTTTAAATTATTCATCTATTGTTATCAGTCTTGGCTTTGTCAACTTTACAGGAGACTAACTAACAGTTCACACAGAGTGCATTTCAAAAAATCTTACATGCCCTGTTTAATAGAGCAGTCCTGTAAACGTATGATGGTAGGATGTTCCTACTGAACCACATGACTTTACTATTGTAGATAATCCTGTAAACTTGAACCCAAAGAAATAGAAGTGTTCAGTCTTTAGCACAAGTTCAGAGACGGATTTACTTTTGAAGTTTGATAATGGTGTGAGAGTTTGATAATGGTGAGTCATGGTGGTTGGCAGGAGAAGTTCTGTTCAGAGCTCATCTTTTTCTTCTCCCTCACACACACATGCTGCCCTCTGGCTGTTCATGTACGGCCTGCAGCCCAATGTCCATACTGTGTTGTACATGGTGTCGGCAAAGGCCTCGCAAGCTGAAAAAGAGAATTTTAAATGAGATAATTGTTCTTTAATCGGTTGGAGAACAAAATCCTTTTTTTCTTGTGCATCACAAGAACTAAGGATAAGTTATAGCTCCTAAATATTTTACTCCAGTATACTTTTCCACACAAAGAAACCATGCATGTCACTGTATAGTAAATGGCCCAAAAGCAAGCATAAAGCAGTAAAATAGAGGTAAACAGCTAATCTTTAGAACAGATTAAAAAAACACTATTAAAGTAACCGTTAGCTTCAACCTTAAAAAAAGTCTAAAGACTACAGAGATTGATATGACGTGTTAAAAAGAACTATTTCAGTCCTGTGCCATTTTATTTCTCCACAGCAAACATCAATAACACAACATAGTAATTAAGAAAGAAAATAATTTTCTAAAGTATTATTACAGAGGGGCGGCACGGTGCCAGGGTGGAGTTTCCATGTTCTCCCTCTGTCAACGGGCATGGGGAAACCCACCGTGACCCTCGTAGAGGAATAAGCGGAAGATAATGGATGGATGGGGGGATCGATTTATTATTACAGAGGTATACAGTTCACTAAATGAATCATAGGTGTAAATCCCTCAGGACATGACTGTTCCTACACTTCAAAAAGCATCTCTACATATAAACCATTCTCTAGAATGCACATTTTGGCTTTAAATCTACAGTTTATTTCCAATTCATGATATCCCGATGGTAAAAAATTTTACATGGCTTTACCCACTGAGGAGGTTGCCTATGAAAGAGTCAAGAGAGAGCAAAAAGAAAGGGGACTTTTGTAGGAATGCATCGGGTGTTGTGGACATTTATTTTCATATGTTCCTGTTTTTAGGTTTCTCTTTCAAACAAATGCTTAATAGTAAGTAAAATTTTGAGTCACACATACATTGAGCTAGGATGTCCATTGAGCTAGTGTTGCTCCATTTGCTCCATTCAAAAGTTGTTAATGTGTCTATTGTCTTATAGGTTTTATTGCTATGGTTTATTTATTTTTTATTGTTCACTTCTTTTTTACACTTATGCCACTCACTGCTTGTTCTTAGAGCTAGTATTGTCTGTTTTAGTAGTAAAGTAAAATATAAAATTGCTACTTTCACAAAAAGTTTGACATACATTGTTACTTCAGTTTTAATGTTCTAATGCTGGGAAAAAGGAATGTTGATTAAAAAATGTGTCTAAAACCTTTTTGTTTGTTGTAACATTATCAATATTCTTCAATGAAACTTATGGCCCAAGATCAACTTTTAAAATCAGAATAGATTTCTGCATATTAGTTTTAAAAGAAACAGCTGTACAAAAAGAAGAAAAGAAACTCTGCCAATATGTTGTAAAATATTAGAATCCTTAATTACTTTAGACAGCAATAAATGTATGAATCATGTCTAAAGTTTCAGAGCATATAACTTCTTACCTTCGACCTTTGACATAAAGCCCAAACTCTTTTTGAGGTCTGTGCAGATGCTGTGGAGGCACCAGCGGAACTTGGTGTCGCAACGATACTTGTTGGAGCCACATGTGTCGTAGCACATATCCAGCTGGTTACAACACTTGGTCATGGCTGGAATGCCCATATCTAACTGGAATAAAACATTCAGCACAATTAAAGCATGTGGGTTAAGTCATGGAATTATTGTTTATATTCAAAATGCAGTCATTGTATATAGTTATTAGCTAAATCTGTAGTAGACTGCTTTGCACATTTTTGATTATTCACATATTAACCTTCGGGTTGTGGTTTATTCTATTAAAATAACAATAACACAGAAATTGAATGTTAAATGTGTTGCTAGATTGCTGATATTTAAAAAAAAAAAATGGTATTGGTATGTAGACATATAAAATGTATTGTCAATTTTATGTATTGTCTAGGCTAGATATTGAGTGGAATTGACAAGGTATCTTATATGTATTCTATATGCATAGATAATGTAGGACATACAGGAGAATCGAAATATCATTTCTCTCTCTCTCTTCATAGGCAAAGAGAGAGGGGCCGCTGCATCTTAATATTACTGATAGTAGTATTAACTAAATGCCTTAACACCTAGCTGTTAATAAGATTGCCGTGAGAAAGCAGTATCCCCCGTTTTAGGCTGTAAATCACAAATTATAAAACGCGTTATGATCAGTGCTGTGATGATATATTAATAAGAAGTCACTAATGTTCCAGCTGCATTGTGTTATGAAAAGGAGTTGATGATGTAGAACAAATCAGGTTATTGTAGGCTTATTCTATTTCCCTTATTGTTTAATCTGTTCCACTTTTCATCCAGATGTTCTGTGTAATTCTACAATTACAAACTGTAAGATATCTGTTTTTTTATATTTCATATCCCTTTAAAGGACCACCATGTAACAGATATCTGGTAGTGTTAGTGTATTAGTGAATCCAACATGGCAGTCTTGCTGGCATTTTAAAACACTTCATTGTCACTGATGGGCTGTTAATCTATGTGTAAGGTAGGTGTGGGTTAGGATTAGGGTTAGGGTGGTGGATGATTTTTGGCTCTGCAGTGTTACTGATATGGTGGTGTTGGTGTATGTAACATTGGTTTCATAAACACCTCAGTGACAATGCTGGACCATCAACCAATCCATCAACCAAAAATTTACAGCCACCTGCATCCTGTAAATCGTGTCCTATAAGCACTAATGACAGCTTATTGGTTGACTAACTGTGCAGCATCAAATAAACTACTGTGTCTAATTTGACATTGATGGGGATAATAAGGGGCAAATGACATTGTCATTTACCAATAAGTTAGACAATGAATATACACAATTTTTAAAAACTTTAGCAGCACTGCTGTGTGACTTAAAACTGTGAAACACACAAACTTCAGTGTTACCAAGTGCTGATAATGATAATCAATTTAATACTAATTACATTGTGGTATTAAAACATTGGGTTTGTAGGTAAAAAAAATACATCTATATGGTAAAATGAGCTAATACATGTGATGCACCTTTTACTATAAAACATTGTCAAAAGCATATTAAGGCACATTAAGGCTGGAGACCTAAAAAAATAAGGCATGGTGAATGGTGACATGGTTATGCTGTTAATTATTAATTTAGTCACTTTCTGAATCTCATATTCTTAAGATTAGGAAGAATAATCTGTTAGTAAAATGACACATACACTGTCCGGTACCTGGAAACCCAGCAGAGAGGATGTGCAGCCATTGGGTTCAGGCAGCTGGTAACCTGGGCGAGCTTGGGGAGCCTTACCTGTCCAACAACCAATAACAAATTAATTGTATACCAAAAAAAACACTGACATTAAATCCATACCTTAAATGCTGAGCCTTAAATTAGTCGACCAGTCCATACAAAACATAATGAAGGATAATCCATGAGTTCAATTTAATCAGACGTGTCTATCTTCTGTAGTTCAAAATATTACCACCACCATTAATTGGTTTAATAGATCACTATAGACAACTAATCCCAAAAATCATATAATATAACTTGACTCTTGCTCACGCTGCCTTTTTTCAAAGTTTGATTTCTGATATCTACTGCAAAATACATATTAGCAATAAGCATTTTTTAAAAATCAATTTTGTCTGCACAAGCAGACAACTCTGGCTGTGCAGTGTTTGGTCAATGTGCCAACAGAATTCAAGATAATGAGCATCACAGAAGTTTGACATTTGAACTTCACTAGCATTTAAATGCACAGCCATAGCATAGCATAGTCATGATTGGTGTGTTTATCAAATTAAACCTGCATCCTTTCTTGTATTTAGTTTGCCCTGGTGAAATATGTTGGCTTTTTATCTCGTTCTTGTATGTGACTACAGAAGCAAAAACAAAGCTGCTTAGCTCACCATATCTGCAGCGATACTGGCAGACACCATCACGGCCCCCCATCAGCTCCAGCAGTGAGTCGAAATAACCGTTAACAGCTTGGAAGCTTCCTCTGATGGAGTTTAAGCCCCAGTCGTTCTCATCTTCTGGAGTTTGGCTGGTGCTGGAAGCTGTTCCGGTCTGGCCTTCTCTTTGAGAGTCATTTTGAGTAAGTTCATCCTTCCCACCACTTTCTCCTACTTCAGCCATTTTAGGAATTTCCTCTGCTGACGCTGATGGCATAAGTGTGGCAGCCAGGCCTGAGGACAGGCAAAACAGGAGAAGGATCACATCCCGCAAATACATGGTGGAGCACAGTGCTGGATTCCTCTAGGGTGAGTACTGACTGCAGAGTGAGAGAAACAAAAAGCCATACAGTGATAGTGCTTCGTGGATAGTACTTTGATCCCTGATTGTATCAAGCAGACAGCAAGGCACGGGTGGGTGCTAAGGTTCAAAGAGCACGTGGTGTCTCTCACTAAGAGTGGGAAGCTGAAAGCTGGTCTATCTCAAATCTTCTATATGCCTTTTAAATCTGCCAGTTGTGTATGTTTTTTGTTTTAAAGAATAAGGCTGATCTATTTTGCTTGAGGTTTTATGTGGAACATAACTGGACAAAACATTTCTGTTTAAGTAATGTGGATAAAATTATCTGGAATACAGATAAACTAATAAATGTTAATTACATAGTGACTTCATTGGGAAATGTATTGCAAATCATGTACAGTTTTGAAGTACAAATAGTGCATTGGCACTGCAGGCTGGTCAAAACAAACACATTCTTAGTTGCAAGGCAGTAAAGTGTTTAGTGAAGTGAAATAAATAATTAGAGCAAAATGTTGTCATTAATGTCCTGCTTTAAGCCATCCAACTTATATATCATTCTCTTCTCATCTGATTATTTTCTGCTTATCTCTCTACATCTCATGCCAATCCAGGGGACAACATTTTGGGAACTGGGCAGATACACCTAGGATCGCTGGGCACGCTTACTCACTCACACCATATAGAGGCAATTTAGAGCAGAGAATTCTCTTTAAATTTATGTTTTTAAACAGTGGGAGAACACAGGAGAAACTCTTAGAAAAGCCATGTGAACATGGTAACTCAATCCAGATTGGGATTTAAACCTGCATCCCCAGTGAGGGAAGCAAAACTACTAAACTACTCCTACATTATTATTTGTATTAATTGTGTAAGTCCAATTTAACATGTATCTTTTAAAGCTCATTTGAACCACATTATTTACAGTTACATATACAGTATACAATTACATCTGATCAGTCTGAGGGATGATGATAAATGATAATAGAAGAGGAAAAACACAGAGATTACGGGAGAGTATGTTTTTTTTATTCAGGACTTTATTCTCTTTACAAGCATCAATGCTTTCTTACAGAAATGGTTATAAGTGATAAAGTAATGGAGGAGAGTTTATTTTTGGTTTTAGGTCACATATTTTGGGACCAAAAAGTATTTAGTCAGCCACTGATGGTGCAAGTTCTCCTACTTAGAAACATGAGCAAGGTCTGTAATTTTGGTATTTTGAAGAATTTATTTAAAAAATTATGGTGGAAAATAAATATTTGGTCACGCACAAACGAGCAGGATGTCTGCTCTCACAGACCTGTACCCTCTTCTTTAAGAAGCTCTTCTGTCCTCCATTTGTTACCTGTATTAATGGCACCTGTTTGACCTAATCGTCGTGTAGCGACTGTATATATACAGTAGATACTTTAATATTACAATGCCTTGTGAAAGTATTCACCCCCTTTGCATTTTTCCTATGCAAAGACCTTACAGCCTCAATTACACTGCTCAAAAAAAAAGGGGAACACAAAAATAACACATCCTAGATCTCAATTAATAAAATATTTCAGTTGAAAATCTTTATGTACAGTTGAAACCAAAAGTTTACATACACTATATAAAAAGACACATATGCATTTTTTTTCTCACTGTCTGACATGAA
>JAOUQT010012083.1:0-12139 GCA_025769995.1 Xyliphius kryptos | reverse complement strand
ACACACACACACACACACACACACACACACACACACACACACACACACACACACACACACACACACACTATATGGGGAAAATATAGTGTTTGCTTTACCATAAATCCATGTATTTGGATTGTGGGAGGAAACTGGAGAACTCGGAGGGAACCCACGAGGACATAGGGAGAACATGGAAACTCCACTCAAAAAGCGCAGAAAGGCGAACATGCTAACCACAAAGCCACCATGCCACCCTCATGATAGCTATCTTTCCTATGAATTCATGTAAAATTTTCACTGCAGTATTTTTCTCAACAGACATTGTAATTCCGATATTTGGCTTGTAAAAGTAATAAAATGTTAAAGCTAAGCTTTTAGGCCCAAAGACAAAATACTCTAAATGATCTTGTAAAAATTTCGACCATTGTTGGTGACTCATGTGATGTGTGTTTGCTTTGTGCATATTTGGGTGGTTTAAATTTGAGGTGTGTGTAATGACCACTATTTGTTTTTCAAATCCCTGGATTATTTGGTTCTTATACCTTCTCTCTCCTAGTTAACATCTGAATAAAAATAATAAATATGTGTGTTTAAATATCATGCTTAGAATTATTATAGCTAAAATCCATTTCTATTGAAATAATGGATGTAGTTCATGATATCCCTTTAGAGATATTAATTAAAAATATTATAATTTAATTTAAAGCCTAATTCTCTTTTGATAGGATTTTAAATGAGTGGTGATCGAAACCTTATACGAGAACTTAAGAGCACAAAACATGGGTTTGTGTAGAATACCTTAGTCTGTTCACGAATACAAACAATAATCTACTGCCTTTAAGGCATGCTCCTGAATACCAAAAGAAGTCTGACAAGTCGTAGCAAAGAACCTTAGCATTCTTTTTTCTTGCCATTCGTGTTTATTTTGATCTATACAGCGGAAAAGGAATACACAGACCTCTTTGTTTTTGAGTGATTAAGAGATTGTGTTGAATTGGGTAAAATGTTGTTCTCTTTTTAAATGAAATAGAAAGTAAACTGTCATGTTAACAGCAACAGTCGTGAGGTAAAGGTGACTACAGTGCACAGGTTTCACGCACATATTCTTCCATAATTAACAATTTTATGTGGAACAGACAAACTTCTATTAATCAGACGAGTTATTAGACAGGATCTGTATTGATATGATACATCATATGATCTTCTTCATAGGCAAATATCCATCTTATTTTATTTCACAACTCTTTACATAAATGACTAAGCACTCTATGCCCCTTCAGACTAAAAAACACATAACCAAAGTTAATTCAAAAGCCTTTTGTACAAACAAATTGATTTGTCCACATTAACTAGTGGCTTAATTTTTTGGTAATAACCATTTTTTTGTGTAGTTTTTGTGGATGAGTGCTGTAGTCACTGCAACGACCCTTATATGCTTAATTATACGTTTTCAATTAGTAATAGCCTCACAGCATGCTATCTGATTTATGTCTGAAACAACTGTCGTATTAGTTACCAACAGGCACATAGAGCACACCTATTTCAGAGACTTGAAGCTTATGCCTTTGTCAGGTGTCCATCAGAAATGTTTACTTCTCCAATGTCACTGGCAGGTACAGACAGAGGTCCTTTTCACAGGAAATGACAGGAAGTGTGTGCTTCACTGCAACTAACAGTAAAGGGAGTTTCATGGCTCAATTCACATGTGCTAAACACAACATCTCTCTTACAGTGGTAACATCCTGGTCTTTGATACTATATGATAATTTACTGGAACTGAAAGCAATTACAAACTGCATGTTAGTTACAGGCAAGTTGGGAATATATACCTTTATTTCATCTTTCCATTCTGTGTAAAATGTCATAGGATCTGAATAGAAAATCAGAAGCATTTTTATTTGATGTTATATAGCAGCGTTCACACATGATGGCACTGAAAATAGGTCATATTTAAAGGTTGCTACTCATGCTGTTAAATTAAAAATATTTCTGATAAAGGGAGTACAAGTATCAGATTTTCTACTCTCTATGCTGGCAGTGGTGTCACAGAACTGATTATGTTAAATAATGTTTACCCCCTTTATTCATTTTAATGTTTGCTCAGAAATGATTTTTTACAGACTTTTTAATCTACTATACTTAAAAAGTAGTTGCGAGCTGTGAATTTCACATCTAGGCCTTCAGTAATGATCCATCTGAATTAATCCACCTGAATCCTGATTAAATCCTGATTATTTGCATAAAAAATCCATCCTCACTTTTACCTTGAAAAGACTGTAATTAGTTTCATTAAGATGTCCTTTTCTATTGCCATCAACGCTAATGCTGAAAGTTGTGTTTTATTTCAGTAATGAGTTTTATTAGGCTGAAAATGATTTCTCATTAAAAATACTCTCTGACATAGCATAAGCCTTTTAGAAGGCTCTGGTATCAATGACTCAAAATAGGATTGGTGGAAGCAAGCGTGTGATCTTCACTAATTTAATGCTACTGGGGAGAGTAAAATTTGTTTAGATTTAAGATATTTTTTTTAAGCGTGTGGGTGGGTGTGGAAGCTCAGTATGGGTGTGGTAGCTCAGTTGTTGGGATAGCAATCTAAGGGTTGTGGGTTCAAATCCCAGGTCCACTGTTTAATGTGTGGATTTTTGTAAAGCTTACACTCTACAACTGTTTAGACATATCAACAATGTCCAGTTTTTTTTTTTTTACCAGTCTCTTCATTTAATTATTGACAGATGAATGATTTAAACAGGTTTCTGTTACGCAGCATCTTCTGGTATATGTTCCTCCTGTTTTAGATGATGAGGTGCCTTTTGGATCTTTTTGGAATGTGTAGCAGCAGCAGCAAATATCTATAAGATGTACAGTTTCATTGGGAGACTTGGACTCAACTCATATCATTGCACAACGGTTATGTGTTTTAAAACAGCTCAAAGAGAACCAGACGGGGCCCACCCAGAAGCACGTAATTACACAGTACAAATGCAGTCAGGGTTATTTTACATAATACAACTTACCATGGATCTCTTCACCTAAAAAAATTTAAAATGACGAAATTAAATGAAAAAGTAGTAAATTTACTTTTTGCATGTACTAGAAACTTTTGTCCATGTTTTCTTGTGTCTGCTTGGGTTTTTTACATGGTTTTCCAGTGTTCTTCCACAGTCCATAAACATGGATTTAAGGTGAATTGGCTGCACACTAAATATCTACTAAATAGTATTTGGAAATAACAGACCTCTGTACTGCAGTCCATGTTTAATGCAAATTCATTATAATCATTATAATTATTTAGGTATTAAGTAGGTTTTATTGTTGCGTTGTTATTGGACATGTAAGGTAAGTGTAATTGTTGATAAAATGTTTACTTTATTCACACAAAAGTTTTTTTATATACTATATTATTTTGGATACCATGCAAAAGAGCCAAACCTGCATGGCTATTAAGTTTTTTAAGATCCTCATAGCTCGTTGGTATTCATGAGTTAGCATGTTGTCTTGGTCAAGGTTACATTACAAAATTAAGTGTTATTTTCCTTTGCTGCTTATATGTTAATGAGAAAAAAGCCTCAAATGCAACAAATAAAAAACAAAAAGCTTAATTGACTGATCAGATTAACTATATGTGTCCATATAGCCAAACTTAACGTGGTTTAATTAATATCGTGAAATTTATGGGATCTCTGTGGGTGTGACTGGACAGAATTGTCTAAATCTTTTGTCAGGGTATAATTTGAAAATGGAACGCAGCACTATATATTTGTTTTTCTGTTCAATTTTTCAGGAGTAAGCATTCGGGTGGTTAAAAAACTACATTGCAGCTATTACTGAACTTTTTAGACACTCTGTTTTATATTTAAGTTTGAATGTTTATTGTTGAGGTAGTTTAATTAGTTTAAAAATGTGCAATTTTGTGAGTAGAATTACTTCTTAAACAGCATCAGTAACAACCAACATTTAACTTTTTAAAGGGATTTAACAATTGATATTTAAAACATACAAGGAGTAAATCTCAAATAATAATAAACTGCGTGCCATCATGGTAGGTCTGGCGCAGGGTTGGCGCTTCTACCTCACATCAATAGGGTTCCAAGTTCAGTTCTGGTGGGGTGAACAGTTCTTGCTGTGGGTAGTCTGCTTGTCCTCCCTGTGTGCCTACATGGGTTTTCTCCAACGTCTAAAAACATTCAGATAATTAAATTGGAGACACCAAATTGTTTTTGTTGTGTACATATTGTATCAGTGCACTCGTATTGTATACATATTGTATATTGCTATTTCCAAGCCTGGATTTATTGGAGGATTGTGTCAGAAATAGTATTTGGTGTAAAATGTCAAATACATGGTTCTTTACCACTGCAGGGAGCAACCGAATGTAGGAGAAGGTTGGTGCAGGGCTAAGCACAGGGTTAAAAAGGTTCATTCTGTGTGTAGTTTACATTATTTCTTATGGAGCTCTATTTACTTATTTACTCCCATTGTCCAAAAACATCCTAGTAGGTGAGTTGAAGAACAGATTCTTCATTGAAATGAATTGGAAAGGATGCAGTTATATTTTAACCCAATATGTTGTACCCTGGTTTTAATACATATCACTGTCTAACTAAAATAGATACAGTTGTATATAGAAACATTCAAACCCCTTACCTACAAAGACCTTATAGAGAAGTGGATGAAAGATGATGACAATAAACAACAACAAATTAAAAACTAATTAAACAACACTATTTATTAATACATATTTGAGTTATTTTGACAACAGAAGTTGACTTAACTTGAAGTTCAAATGAAATATTTAGCATATTTAAGATTTGATAACTTAAAAACTGTTTTCAGTAAGTGCTAACAAGCTTCTTACACCTTTCAAATTGGAATCTTGGCCCATTTTTCAGGTGCAAAAGCCTAGTTCAGTGATTTTGATGGCTTCTGTGCAGCAACTTCCTTCTTTAAATCCCACCAAATACGTTCAATTGGGTTTAGATCTGGTGACTGAGGCCACCGATTTCATGGTAGTCCTTTTGTCATAAACCTGGCTTTTTAAACCTCAGACATACAGCTGGTTCACACGTCCAAACTGTTCCAGTTTAGTTTTATCAGTCTATAGAACTGGCAACAGAGTTTAGTAGGTAGTTCTATGGATTGATGAAAATAAACTGAAACTGTTTGGACATGTGAACTAGCAGTATGTGTGATGTTTGAAAGGCCAGGCTTATGACCAGATGAATAACATTCCCAAAGTTAAGCATGGAGGTGGGTCATTGATGATGTGGGGATTTTTTTGAAAAAGAACCTAGAACGTCCTGGAGTGGCCTCCTCAGTCACCAGATCTAGACCAGAGTAAAAGTCTTTGGAGGGTTTTAAAGAAGGCTGTTGCAGCCTGGAAGCCATTAAACATAACTGAACTAAAGCATTTTGCATGAAAAGAAAGGGCAAAAGTTCAATTGAAAGGTGTAAGAAGCAGTAAGTACCAACCAAAAAAACAGGTTTTTGTGAAGCAAGCTAAAAGATGCTTCACAAAGTACTAAAGCAGTGCTGAATAATAGGACACATGCACATGTTCAAAGAGTTACATTTTTTATTTGAATTTAACTGTTCAGTCAACTTCTTTTGTCAAAATAACTCGAATAACTATTAGTAAATACTGTTTGTTATTTAATGAGGTTCTTTTGTCATTTATTGTCATTATACTATATCCACATCTCTATAATGTCTTTGAAGGGGAGGGGATTGGACATTTGTAATTGCCACTGTATATGTTTTACATAAAAACTAAAAACTTTGCTAAAAGAATAAAGGCTGTTATAAAGTATTTTCTTATTCAGGATTTTGTAGTGGGGTGTCCAACTAGCTTTTATTGATGTGGTAATCAGGTGTCTACATTAATTCATTTAGACTATGGATAGGTTTTGCTGACAGAACGTTTACATAATTTTTTACAAAAATACTGTCTGACTACATAAATAGGCAGTCTTTGCCAGGGATATGGGGGTGGTAGCTCAGTGGTTGGGGCGTTGGACTTTCCATCGAAGGTTATGGGTTCAAATCTTAGGTCCACTGAGCAAGACCCTTATTCCACGTTTCTCAAGGGTGCTGTATCAACCCTGTACTTGTAAGTCGTTTGGGATAAAAGCGTCAGCTAAATAACTAAATGTAAATATATGGATGCAAACAGGGAATTATAACAAACACTTTAGATGCATAAGGCAAGTTATGTGTACTGTAACTACAAGGCTCTCATCTGGTCAATGATTGAGATAAGGACCAAGAAAAGTTGACAAGTTTTGGTTTAATGAATATTTGGAACTTTTGACACCACAAGAGTGAAATTCAGTAGTAAAATCTTACCCCCTCTTTACACACTCTTTCACACACAAACTTCCAGGCAACAGTTTCCCTTCCAGTGACAGTAATTGTGGTTTGGCTGAGAAATCCTGCACTGTAAATATTTAGAACTGCTGAGGATGGCCATGAGAGTATGATGACTGGGAGGTTCTGAGATAAAAGAGTCTGGTGAGCAAAGGGCAAACTGATTTTATTAAAACACTTCAGGTTGTCATGCTGTTGTTAAAGTTCAGCTGGAGCTGCACAGCTGTAATTATACACACATTTTAAAATCTACATATCGAAACACTTCCCTTTCTAAATTGACCGAGAAAAGACATCTTAGCTTAGATGTCTACACATCTACCAACAACAAAAAATCAACTAAAAAAGGCCTGTACAAAGTATTCACAGGCAATACACCACTACACACAACTCTTTTCCTAATTTTTACAATCATTTATTTTTATCTTGTATTCATTTATTTTTTTACAAATGGTAACCTTTAACATTCTTGGCTTATTTTATTCTACCGCTTCCTTTCTCTTCCCTTCTGCTTTTGACGCTCCCTCCCCCCAATATTGCTCAGTTGAACTCTAGTCTTCCAGATGGTGTCGGGTCTCTGGACCCACAGAGTGCAAACAGATCTTTTTGCTGCATTCCACTCTCACCATGTTACAGCATTGTCTCTTACATTCTCTGAACTCACTAAAAGCTAATGAACCAGAATTCCTAGGTCAGTCTAACTATACTTTTACAGCCTACTTTTCTTGGACACGGAAGAGTTTCTTTACAATTATTTAATTAATATATATCTTTTCTGTAATTAGCTTATTGTAACTACTACACTGTATTATTAATAGCTGTCTGTGCATCAGAGAAGCTAGCATATACTGTACTCCATTCCTTGCGCTCACACGATTGTAAAACACCAAATTTCACGTTACACTTTAGCATCTGAAACATCAGCAGTTGTTGGCTTGCTTACAGGCTCAATATGGCCAAAAGAAACAACTTTCTTTAGAGACCCATCAGTCCATTGTTGTGTTAAGGATAAAAGGCTAACCAATGTAAGATATTGCCAAGAAACTGAAAAATATCTTACCATGCTATTAATTACTACCTACGAAGAGTGACACAAACTTGCTCTAACTAGGACAGAAAAAGGATTGGGAGAGCCTGATGCACAGTTGTGCAAGAAGATAAATATCCTAGAGTGTGCAGTTTGAGAGAAAGACACCTAACAGGCTGTCAACTGACAGCTGTACTATACCCGTCAACTGGAACCCGTCAAACACCATTGTCAGCATCAACAGTCAAGCGGCGACTTCAGGATGCTGGACTTAATGGCAGAATTGACAAGAAAAAGCCATTCCTCACACTGGCATGAAAAGACGCATCAATAGAGGAACAAATATTGCATATACTACTGCTGGTTGTGCCAACAATGGTCCAAATAAACTGAAACTACAATTTAAAGTAACCTTAATGTTGCTCAAAATAACTAATAAATATGTTTCTAATAGGCACTTGGGATATTAAAAGAGAATAATGTAAATACATTGTCACTATAGGTCTTTTGCAAATTAATAAAAGCTGTGCGTATGTTATAGATACTGGGTGTGGTTTACATCATACATTCTTCTTTTCTTTTAGCACATGTCATGCTACTCTTATGTAGTCAGAAGCAGACATGTAAGCATAGGATGATGTACAGTTTGCAAAGACGTTCTTGTGAAATATTATGAAACAGTGTCATGCACGCGCCTGAATCATAAAGAGGATTATTTGCAATAATGATTGTTGACACCACTATTAGTGGCATTCACTTTATTACGGGTCAGATGTGAGTTGAATTTAATGCCAATGCATTACCCCATTAGATTAATTATTTTAAATTCCCTATAAGTCCAAAACACTTAAGTCTTCAGTCCAGTCATTGCTGGTTCACTGTGCTTGGACTTCATGGCAGAATTGACAAGAAAAAGCCTTACCTCACACTGACCAATAAAAAGAAAGACTGCAATAGGCCAAAGAGAAAAGACATTGGACACTGGAAGATTAGAAGAAGGTGTTGTGGACAGATGAGTCCAAGTTTGTGGATCAAACAGAAGAACATTTGTGAGGTGCAGGACCAATGAAAAGATGCCTGACCAGTGTTAAATGCCATCTGTCAAGCACGGTGAAGGCATCGTTATGGTCTGGGGATGCTTTGGAGGTGATAAAATAGGAAATTTATACAGGGTGAAAGGGATCGTAAAGAAAGAAGGCTACCACAAGATTTTGCAATGCCTTGCCATACCCTGTGGACAATGCTTGATTGGGGTTAATTTCTTCCTACAACAGGATAATGACCCCAACACACCTCCTTATTGTGTCAGCAATATTTAAGAACTAAGGACTCAGCCGAAATCAGCCGAATCTGACTGTAATAGAAAGGCCAGCACAGTCTCCGGATTTGAACCCTATTAAACTGTTGTGGGAGCAGCTGACTGTATGGTACATAGGAAGGCTGCATCAAGCCAATTCATGTTGTGGGAGATGCTACAGGAAGCACAGGGTGAAATCAGATTACCATGAAAATTTAACAGCTAGAATGCCTAGAGTCTGCCAGGCTGTAATTGCTGCAAAAGGTGGCTTCCTTGATGAAGGCAAAATTTGAAGTACAGTCATCATTTTATTTAAAGTCAATATTTCTTACTCTGCATTAACTGTTTATTTGATTTATTTCGTAATCTTAAATGTGTTTCTATTAAAAACAAGAAAATTTCACTGTGATCCCAAACTGAGCAGTAGTGTATATATAGAAATATACTTTGAAATGTGTTGTAGGCCTAATGTAATGTTACACATTTACAGTAGGGTTTTTGTGAAGATCGTGTAATTTGCATTGTGTGTTTTTTTATTCTCTCTCATTTGGTGAGTAAACAGTACAGAGGAAGCAAGGGACAAAGGGCTAAAATCGCACACGCATTAATAGAGGAACAAATAGTACATATACTACTGCTGGTTGTGCCAACAATGGCCCAAATAAACTGAAACTACAATTTGGAGTAACCTTAATGTTGCTCAAAATAACTGATAAATATGTTTCTAATAGGCACTTGGAATATTAAAAAAGAATCATTTAAATAAATTGCCACTATAGGTATTTTGAAAATTAATAAAAGCTGTGTATGTTGTAGATACTGGTTGTGGTTCACATTTATTCTAATGTGCTTTGTCATTAAGCCAGAACATGTCATGCTACTCTTACGTAGTCAGAAGCAGACATTTGAGCATAGGATAATGTACAGTTTGCAAAGACGTTCTTGTGAAATATTTTTAAACAGTGTCATGCACACGCCTGAATCATAAAGAGGATTATTTTGCAATAATGATTATAAGTCCAAAACAATTAAGCCTTCAGTCAAGTCATTGATGGTTTACTGTTAAAATTTAGGTACAAAATTGTGATGATGTTGGGCGGCACAGTGGCTTAGTGATTAGCACACTGGCTTTTGGTTCGTATCCCAATCTAGGTAGAATTTCCATGTTCTCCCCGTGTCTGCGTGGGCTTCCTCCGGGTTCTCCTGTATTCTCCTACAATCCAAAAACATTGATTCAAGGTAAATTGGCTGCTCTAAATTAGCACCCTGTCCTGGGTGTATTTGCCCAGTGCCCGAGACCTTCACCCCTGAATGGGCGGAAGCTAATGAATTAATTAAGATGATGTTCATTTGTGAAATAAAGATGCACATGTTAATAATACGTTTTTCTGCAGTACGTGTAAGTTCCTTAATGTACTGTATTTGAATAGTTTAGCAAATAGTTTTGCTAAGTAGAAATTTAAAATACAGACAAAACATGTTCTTAAAATTCAAACGTATCTTTATTATATACCACATTACCATTGTATTGGTTGTTGTGACTTTTGAGCACTGTTAACAAAATGATTATAAAGCATGGACCAGATATGCCTCTTTAGGCATACAAAATACAATCGTGCTTTAGAAGCAAGTAATGCAATTTCATTACTTTATTAGGATGTTTATTACTGTTTGAAACATTTTTAACATTTACATTTGTTTGTTACATGTATTTTTCAATTGTTTGTATTATTGATGTTTGAATGTGGTTTTGGTGTTGGGCTATCAATCTGAAGGTTATGACTTTAAATCCCAGGTCTACTGAAGTTAACAGTGTGGGTGAGTCATTGAGCAAGACCCTTGACCCTCTTTGCTCCAGGAATGCTGTGCCAGCTCTGTGTTCTGAGCTTATTTGTAAGTCAGTTTGGATAAAAACATCTGCTAAAAAAAATAGCCCACTAACTTTTAAACCAAAACAGAAAAAAAAAAAGTTTTACAACTCTTGTAAAATATCAAAATATTTTGATGGATACTTTTCTATCTGAGCGTATACCTTCAGAACATTATTTAGAACATTAGTGATTAAGAGCAATAAAGATAGAGACTCATTCATGAATCAGTAGACCATTTATCTTTGTTTGTGTTCATGGTAATTTACACTAATGCTGTTAAAAACCAGTACTGCACATTAGTTAACACATTTCTACATATAAATCTACATGTTAAACTCTATGTGTATTTTTTTTCCTGAACTGCTTTTTTAAAGTTCTTCCAGAACATCCGTTTTGAATACAGGTTATTCCACAATGTGTGTGCCCTTGGTTGTTGTATTGCCTAATGACCCACATTAATCTGATATGAAGCTCATAAATGGATGTCCTGACATTTTCTTTTATAATTTGTTAGTATACTTTAGAAATTAATCATGGTTTAAATTAATGATTGAAACCATGATAGTACCATCATCATGCTTCACAGAAACTTGTGTTTTTTGTCTTCTCCAGAACATATTGCTTCTCATTTAAATCAGAAGATCTTTTTGTTTTAATCATACCTCTGTTAACATTATTTCTATAACATTTTTCAGAAAGCAGCAGCTATTTATTTGCAACTATAACAATGCATGCATTTTTAAAAAAAAAAGTTGTTCTTATGGTGAACTTCAACACTATCCAGTGTAAGAAGGGCCTCCAGATGCCTACAACTTACATTGGGTCTTTTGTTATTTATGGACTATTAAACTTCTGGTTTTAGGCATCATCTTTGTTGGTCAATCATTCATGGAGAGTGTAATAATGATGTGTACCCCATGTATAATTTTTTACTACTTTACATTTTCCAACCCAATGAGCATTAACAACCTTTGTTTTTGTTGCTGAGCATAATTAAAAATGCCTTTTTGTTCATACCATGATACACTCCCACAAGCATGTTTTTAAAATTTTACGGTAGTAATTCTGATAAAACTTGTTATTCAAATAATTTTCATCACTGTGTGATTCACTGTGTGAATCAGATCCATGTCTGCTGTTGCATATTGTCTATTTTTTGGTGATCTTCTCTTGTGCTTTAGCTTTATTCTATGTTTATAGTAAGAAACATGTTTACATTTTTAGGCTTCGGGCAGACAAATCTTTTATATTAGCCATTTAGCCTCTTTGTGGTGCCAATTATTCCAGCATATCATTCACCACTGCTAAATGGTACATTCAGCATCATCAAGAAACAACTCAAAACACATAACTGACAAGATGCACTTGCTATAAAAAAAATCACAGAAAACCTGATTTGCTATTGATCAGGTTTGATAATCCTGCAAGCTCAGCTCTTTCTTCCTTATTTACTGACGTGTGTTGTTCTTTTACTTGTAAGATCTTCTTCTTCTTCTTTGTCTTTCGGCTGCTCCCTTTTGGGGTCGCCACAGCGGATCTTCTGCCTCTTCGCTGCAGTGTCCGCATGTCTCGCTTTGGCACATGTTTTACGCCGGA
>JAOUQT010012076.1:0-12140 GCA_025769995.1 Xyliphius kryptos | reverse complement strand
CACCATTACCATCATCAATTCATGGCTCCTAAGATCTTAAGGTGGGCGGCACGTTGGCGTGGTGGTTAGGACGTCCACCTCTCCGCTCTGAGGATCCAGGTTCGAATCCCAATCTGGGTGAAGTTTGGATGTTCTCTCCGTGGATGTTATCCGGTTTCCTCCCACTGTCCAAAAACATGGATTTAAGGTGGACTGGATGTAAATGAGCGAGTGTGTGCCCAGTGATAGATTGGTGCCCTGTCCTGGGTGTATCGGCCCAGCGCCCGAAACATTCTCCTTTGATTGGGCATGGGGAGGGGGGGGGCATTAGGGAGGATTAAGCGGAAGGTTCCTAAAGGTTCCCGACGAGACCATAAAAGAACCGTAGAAGGTTTTCTAGGACGTACAATAATTTCTCATTTACAATGGTTGCCATGACAATTACTTTCCCCCATTAAATGGAGTTTAATGGGACCCCGAATGACACATGGGACCTCAACAAATCAATAACTGCATCTTTTGCCCCATGCGGCCCATTGATACCCTGGAACCCACCCTCATGTTAGGATTAGAGGAACACATGAGGTTCCGAGTAAAAGGTTCTTCAAAGTTTCAACATGGAGCCGTTTGTTAACTTGTGGAACCTGTTTATTGTGTATGTATGTGTGTGTGTGTGTGTGTGTGTGTGTGTGTGTGTGTGCGTGCGCGCGCTCTCTCCACCTCTGCTGATGAGCAGTATGGCGGGATGAGTCATCCAGCAGGTTCCCCACATCTATATACAGCTTTGTTTGGAGGAGGACGGAGGACGCGCTCAGCCCACAGCATACAGAATGTGCTGGGAGCAGCAAACGCCGCATCGCCTGATGTAAACACACGTAACTGTGCAGAAAGTTCCAAAGCGCTGAGTGTACAGCAGGCTCTCCGTCGTATCACTCTGCAGGAGTGCGCACGGGTGGAGAACAGGCTCACAATGTTTTGATTTTAGTTTAATAAACTCATGTTTCGTGTTATACATCCATCCATCATCCTCCACTTACTTCTCTGCGGAGGGGGTTTCCCCATGCCCATCCAGGGGTAAACTTCTCGGGCGCTGGGCAGGACACCCAGGACAGGGCGCCAATCTATCACTGGGCACACATTTACACACACAAACACACACACAAACTCACACATAGGGGCAATTTAGGGCATTCAATTGACCTGGAATCCATGTTGTTGGACTGTGAGAGGAAACCGGAGAACCCGGGGAGGACATGGAAACTCACTATGCCACCGTGCCACCCTGTTTTATGTTATTTCGGAAGGATTTGTCATGAAAACCTTCAGCCGGCGTCGGCTCCCTGCAGTATTTCGTTTCAGGCCTGGCTGATTCGCCGTTAGGGACCTCTCGCAGCGGGCCGGCGCGGCTATCAAATGTCTGATTATCGGCGTCGGTGCGGCGAGGGACTCGGAGCGGAAAACGGCCGGATTAACACACAGCCTGCAGCTTCATCCGCGGGAGAGTCCGCCCACTGCGGGGGGTGAAAAACCGCGTGTTTGAGTTGTTCATGTTTGAGGAGTTTCCTCAAAATGTGTGTGTGTGTGTGTGTGTGTGTGTGTGTGTACATGACGTCTGTCGTGACACACGAAATAGAAGTTTCCATGTTCTCCCCGTGTCCATCTCCCCATCCAGGAGAGAACATGGTCACAAACTCCCTCACATACACTGTATAGGGGCAATTTAGAGCAGCCAATGCACCTTAAATCCATATTTTTGGACTGTGGGAGGAAATTGTAGAACCCACACGGACACCGGCAGAACATAAAAACTATTTCTTGTGTGGACAGAGCACCAATCCATTGCTGGGCACACACTCATTCTCACACACATACACTGTATAGGGGCAATTCAGAGCAGCCAATTCACCTTGAATTCATGGTTTTGGACTGTGGGAGGAAACTAGGAAGCGTTCTGTCCATGCAGGAGATTCAAACCTTCAGACACGGTGTCCTGAAAACAGAAGGAGCTGCTCGTTAGCTCGTCAGCGTATGTGCTCGTTACAAAAACACGTGGCGAAGGCGATGTACATCACACGGTTTCCGGCGTCTAAATGCGTCGGACCCGGAGCGCAACGCGGAACCCAAAATACTCACCCGCTCCAGTAATCAATAACGTCTGAGTGTCTTTTAGTCAGCACTTTGGACCCGGAGCTTTTAACGGCGCTCTTCTCCGTGCATTCGCTTTATAACAAAGTGCTGCTGGGTAAATCTTCTGCTGCCTCTCTACCCACCTTCTGAAACCTCATGAAGAATAAAGAATGAAGGGCATCGACGAAAATACCAGCTCTCTCATGTCCATCGGGAAAAATAAAGTGCCGAATGTGGAGCAGGTGGCTTTTTAATGTGCGCAGTACCAGCTGTGACCACATGGGACGCTACAAACCAAACCATATTTAACTCTGGTGTCGCTCTTCCTTCTGCACAAGCATGTAGATAGTTACAGCTGCGCCGACTGTGTTGAGACACCGGGGGAGCCCTTGTCCACGTGTGCCCCAAATTTAGCGTCTTTCTGCACGTGACCCGCTGTTCCATCGGCATGACGTACGGACACGCATGGAACAACACGCGGCTACACCGGGTGCGGTAATAAAAGATTTACATTCGTTGTATGTGTGAGCGAGCGGTGGTCGTCTCATGAGTAAACGTGGTGGCGCAGCGCCCCCCCTCATTTTTAAAAGGGGCAGAAGAACTCGGAAACTTTTTTCCTGACCCCGTATTCAGCCGCGTCTTCGGAGAGGCCGTGATGGAGCGCCTCAATTCAAATCGAGGCGCGGCGGCCGCCTCTTTTAATGTCCGTTTTCGGCTCGTTCGCCCGCGGCCATGGCTCCACAGGGAAATAAAGCGTCTCGGCGTCTCTCTCTTTCCCGCCGCACGGGCCGTCGACATCACTCAGGTTAACGTCCGCCGCAGCATCCTCCCCCGTTCGGCGTGTCCCTAATCGGACGCCGCTTTCCGCCGACACACGCCGGTGGGACTTTAATAAGTGACATCATTAACCGGGTGCTTCTGGCTTCCCGCGAACCGCCGGCGAGTGAGGGTTCAGTGGTTGCCGCTCATTCTTCTGCCATCTGCAAGAAAAATGTCTCTCAAGCCGAGCTGACAGCATGCATCCCAATCACAGGCTCGCCCAGCTGGAAAATTGCACCCGGGGCCCGAGCCGCGGGGCGGAGACGCACGCGCTTCTGTGGCGTAGCGCTTAAATAAGATTATATACCAGCGATGGCGGCAAACTGGCGTGGATATGGAGGTGTGATGGGGCATGCTGATGTTAGCAGAACCTCAGCTTGAACGTCCGCCACCTTACCTCTGACCATGGTGGACCGGGGCGTGGGGTGCGCGATTCGGGGATCTGCCCTCACGCTGAGCCGCAGTTTAGCATGAGCCACGGTCTCTGTGATACGATGGATTCACGTGACCGTGCCCAACGGCGCACGCCGGTAATAGAACGCACTCGGTGGTGAAATAAATTGCAGATCAGAACGACTGTAATGTGAAGCTAATCTGATTACCGCGCCGATTCAGTCGTGCGGCGGCGACACCATTCCTCCCTTTAACGCCATTACAGGCTTTTTCATTTATAATGCAAATGATGTTTGCGTTGTGAATGAATAATGACGTGACGGCTTAGAGACGCGGCCAAAACAAGGCAGACGCCCGGCTCCCGAAGCCCTTTCTGGATCCGACGCAAATCCCGTCACTACGATTGGACTCGCCGCGGTTTATTGATTTACTCCGTCATGCTACACGTTGAATGCGGATGAAGCAACGCCACTGACGGGTGACACGCCGAAGCCCGCGGGAAGTCGCTCTGCAGCCCACCGCGTGTGGGAGGCTGTGCGCGGCGGGGATGGCGCTCCTTGGATGGCGGTGGAAGGGGCCGGCTGCAACCTAATACTCCCATGATGCTCCCTTAACACTTGGAAGATCAATAAGTGCGTGAACCTGGACACGGGTTCGACTGTGTGAGTCTAATTGGGACGCGGTTATCCGTACCTTCTGCGACTCGACGCCCGAGGGATCCGTCTTTATAGTGCACGGCGTGAGTCACGGCCCAGCTGTTTGGTTCTCCACACCGGGAGGATCTGAGGCGTTTCATGATGCTGCGATTCATTAGCCGGCGGCCGTCTGCAGAAGGCACTACGGCGGCTGTTTGTTATTCAAGTGGCGTCGCCGCTCCAGAACACCGGGCTTGAGTGCTTTCACCTCCGACTGGAGACGCACGGCCGGGTCGTTTACAACGCCCATCAAGGCTGATGTGGAAACCACAGGGATGCGTCCGCCGTCAAACCCGCAGCCGGATAAACGTTTAGTCCTGACGGACAGACCGTATGATTTCACAGGACTTCGTCTCGATCTCCTCACGTGGCCTCCTCAGATCCTCCATCTTTTTGTTTCTTTAATTTTCTCCTTTTCCACGTTATCATTACAAACATTCATGATCTGAATAGAGCTCCATCAATACCCCAGCTGTGGCCCTGCATCCCAAGTGAGGGGGGGAGGGGAACGTTCCTCCTACCGTTCCTCTGATTTTTAAAGAACCGGATGGATTCTTGGAGATGGATCAGGCTCAGAGGAGCCCTTAAGACTCCCGGCGCTAATGAGAACGCAGCGCGACTGATTAAGTGTCCCGCCAGAGGTGGAGACGAAGATCAATTAGGGTTTTGTTGATTGCACTGATGCCCTCCTCCCGCTGGGCTCCAACTCATTGAAGTTCACTGGGAGTTCAGGATCTGTACGTGGAGTTGAGGATCTGTACGTGGAGTTGAGGATCTGTACGTGGAGTTGAGGATCTGTACGTGGAGTTGAGGATCTGTACATGGAGTCGAGGATCTGTACGTGGAGTTGAGGATCTGTACGTGGAGTCGAGGATCTGTACATGGAGTCGAGGATCTGTACGTGGAGTTGAGGATCTGTACGTGGAGTCGAGGATCTGTACGTGGAGTCGAGGATCTGTACGTGGAGTTGAGGATCTGTACGTGGAGTTGAGGATCTGTACGTGGAGTTCAGGGGTTCCAGGACCTGGGGCGACTCCCTGGGCCTTGAGTTTTGAGAAGGTCCTTTCCGTTCTATCCGTGTTCCACTCAAAATCCAACCAGCGGTCGTCTGAAGCCTCGTCACAGCTGTTGGTTGGATATCACACGAATCAGACTGATGTCGCTTCGCAGAGCCGCGGTACTTAAATCTTGTGTTCCGCTTTAGCAAAATAAAAAGGAAGACTTTAAAAGCAGGAAGAAGAAAGCCGTCCGTCTCTCGTCTCCCACCTGGGACCTGCCAGCGTCTCGTATATGGAGCGCAGACGTCAAAAATGTAGGTCAACGGTTTGAGCGAACGGCTCTAGAACACAGCTTGAAGCCCGGCTCCCAGAGCGCCGGCGTGTAAAACGAGTCGGAAAAGTGTTTGTGGAGGGGTGTAATTATTTAAAACGACTCACTAATTCATGTCCGATCCTCCCGCTGGTCCAAGTGTGCGGCTACCTGCGACGATCTCGCTGATGATAGAAGAAGTGCTGGATGTAAGGTCTCTGAAGGTGTCTGAGGAACCTTCAAATGGGTTCCTTTTATTAGCCTTCCCGCCGTGACACGAGGAGGGAGGAGTGACGGGAGGAGGTGCAGACAGAAGGCCGCACTGTTCCAGACTCTGCTCTAGAGGCTCATTAGACTGTTTTAGCTGGAACACAGCATGTTCTCCACGTGGCGCTCACACTTAGAGCTCAGAGTCCTGTTCCCAACGGGGAAGGGGGTTTCGGTGGACCCACAAGATTTTAAGAACATAAGTGGACAGACGGGGTGCAGTTGTCAGATGTATTCCAATGGCTTAGAGATGGACCTTGGACCTTCACCAGACTGTTCCAAGAAAGTTGTTTCATCTAGTGGTCCAGAATTTCTAGCTCGGGACTTGGTGTGAGTGGCCACATCGTTAAGGGGTCGGTCAGTTCAACGTGGGTTGGGTAGGCGTCTCCGCCGTATCCCGCGTTCAAAGCGGGAGCATCGAGGCAGGATGCAAATGGGTGGAGCTTCATCAAGTGGAACTGCTCAGCAGATTCAGTGAGATTTTTATTTACGGACCCCGTACGTCACGCTCTCTTTCTGGTCAGCGGTTTCTCCTGGTGTCTCTGCACAATATGACCTGGTTGGTGTGTGTTCTCATTCTTCTTTTGGCTGAGGAGCTGATGAAGGTCCCAGAACCTTTAAATTCCCAATATCAGTTACTCCTGCAGAACTTCTACACAGAACCTGAGGGAACGTTATACGACTGCGACTTGTAGGCCGTCGGTTCTTGCGTGCTCATAATGCACGAGTGAGTAGCTGGTGTTTTTATTGGTCATCCTTTTGTTGAGCGATTGCCCGTTTCTGCGGCGCATCGATTGACCGTTACTCAAGAGACCGCACGTCTTACAACGTGAGACGCTTGTCAGCTGGACTTCCTTCTAAGAAGACCAAGTTTTTTTTTGTTTAAAAGTCGTAACCTTCGTTCCAGGCTGTCTGATTAGCGTCTTCTGAGAGACCTCATATCTCTATCCGGCTCCATGTAGATGTTCCACCTCTGATTGAACCAATTAAACCGAGCTCCCACGTCAGCTCCTCAGCTCCTCCACCCACCCCCACATCTCACCAAACTAATTCATCTTTCTGCACGGTGGTCACCCAAGGCCAAGTTCCTGCAGTAACCATGTTGGAGAAGACGATGCAGGAAAGGAAGCGGCGCACTAATTACTGTTCCTTTTGTTTTAACACTGAACGTTTTGGACTCTCAGGCGCACGGGGGCAAAAGAGAGAGTCGTGTACAAATTATTGCCCCTGAGGAAAAGTGCTGGATGGGTATCTGTTCCTGAAACGTACAGCGGCGCCGTAACACAAACCAGGCCTGGCGCCAAAGTGACCGGATGGGCTGCCACCTGAGTCATGGTTCCTCCGTGGGGGCGGGGGGTGGAGCGTGGAGGCTCCATCACGTCATAATAAGGTTTTGGGTTCGACTCCCGTGGTACTTTCTGTGTAGAGTTGGTATGTTCTCCTCGTGTCTATGTAACTCCGCCCCTTGGTCGGTCAATTAGTCACTTTGCAGTAAGAAATTCCAGGGATGTCTCCTTTGTTCCTTTCTGTGTGGAGTTGGTATGTTCTCCTCATGTCTGTGTGACTTTGCCTCGTAATCAGCGGATCCGTCACCTTGCAGTCGGAAGGTTCTGGTTTGACTCCCCTGGTCCATTCCATGTAGAGTTGGTATGTTCTCCTCATGTCTATGTAACTCCGCCCCTTAGTCAATTTGTCACTCTGCAGTAAGAAATTACGGCGATGTCTCCTTTGTTCCTTTCTGTGTGACGCTCCGCCCTCTTTCACAGGCTCCGCCCAGCTCCTTTTCCATCGGGTGGTAACGGGTACCGACGTATCGGCGTGATGATTCAGTCGTAGATTCTTGTGGAACAGAATAATGGGTGGAATGTTTTTATTTATTGATCCGTCATAACGGCTTCATCCAGGAACCGCAGTTCGGTTTGAATAGCGCGAGACGTTCCGCGTGTTCTGGGAATACTAATTAGGTTCTGACATGTGCGAGTAAAGACGTGGTCTCTGAGGGTTCCGCGACGAGTAGCCTGCACACGTTGGCTTTGTTTACCCCTCTGGCGCTCGCTTCACACCGCACAATCGCAGCATCACAATAAACACAGCACGGCGCCTCCCGCACCACGGAGACGCCACCTGCGGCGCCATTTTGAGGTGCTTTTTCCTTGTCTGTTTGTTCTTTCTCCTCCTCCTCCTGTTCCATCGCTCCTCTTCCCGGGGAAATCCGACGCAGGCGCAGGGAGCTCGCGTTATTGGCGCGTTTTCTCAGCGCAGACTGTCTGCCAATCAATTTAGCGGCGACGCACAGCCGGCCACGCGAAGACGCCCGTCCTCCGTACGAGAGGCGTGTAAATGAAAAATTCAATTAGGATTCATAATGGCCTCCTGGTGGGCGGAGGGAGGCGGTGCATGCAGCGGTGCAGAACTCCTGCTTTTAATTAAACTTCCAGGGAAGAAGGCGCGACTCCACCGCTGTTAGGGATCAGGGGGGGGTTTAATAGGCGCGGGGTCACGGGGATGGAGTTCCACGCTGTTTTTTAATCCTGTGAGTTAAGTGACTTCCTCAGCTCCGTGTCGGAGAACGCAGAACAGCGGCCTGCATTATTTTAAAGGAGGATCCACGGGGGTCCCACAAGGGTACCATGTCATTGAGACGCTTTAAAATAACACCGGTGGCATCGGTGCGTCCGCCTCTCAGCGCTGGGGATCTGGGTTCAAATCCTCATCTGGGTGGAGTTTCTACATGTTCTCCTCGTGATTTCTTGTGGTTCTCTGAAAAGTCCTTGTGGTCCAGAAACATGAATTTCAAGGTGAATTGGCTACTCTAACTTGCCCCTATACAATGTGTGTGTGTGTGCACCCCGCCTCCCGTCCACCCAGCCTCCGTCCACCACCACGGCTCCTTGCCCCACCTCGCCTCCTGTCCACCTCGCCTCCTGTCCACCTCGCCTCCTGTCCACCTCGCCTCCCGTCCACCGCGCCTCCGTCCACCCCACCTCCCGTCCACCGCGCCTCCGTCCACCCCGCCTCCCGTCCACCGCGCCTTCGTCCACCACGCCTCCGTCCCTCACCTCGCCTCCCGTCCACCGCGCTTCCGTCCACCGCGCCTCTGTCCACCCCGCCTCCCGTCCACCGCGCCTCCCGTCCACCGCGCCTCCCGTCCACCCCGCCTCCGTGACCCTAATTTTAAGAGGCTTAAGAACTTTACAGACTTTAAATGCGCAGCGTGTCTCACACAGCTCCACCGCTCACCCCGCGCCTCCTTTAGCTTTAAGCTGATTTACAATTCCAAACGTTCTGAAAGGGAGACGGCGCTGAAAGCTCAGCTCCTCGTCGTGTTGGGTTTTCTAACTTTCAGAATCTCAAATAACCCCCTTTTATTCGTCTGAGCGGCGTACGGAGGCATTTTGTTTCCTCCATTAAAGACATCTCGTCCCGCTCACACAGACGAATGGGGTGATCAGTAACGAAGGTTCCGGGACTCGAGGATGTGAGGTTACCTGAAACGTTCTCCTCTGTTTACGCACCGTCTCGCGATCCCAGCAGATACAGTTTCCTACAAATATAAATCCTAATAATAATAATAATGATATGTAAACACGTCCTCGCAGTCTGCTTCCCGATGCGTCCCCCTCGCCTCCTGACGGAGAACTGCGTTTGTCTCCTGCCTTTATTTCAGTTTATTGCATTTTGATTGGTTTATTTCACACAGATCTGCGCGGTTCTGCCGACTCGACGTTCCGTGACGGCACTTTGTTTGTATTTGTTCTTTATTGTTCCTCTGAATGAACGCCTCCTGTTCGCCTGCAGCGCCGCTCGAGCGTAGCGTGGCGTAATGAGTACGGTTCCTATAGTTACTCCTACAATTATCCGATGTTGAGGGCGAAGGTGTTAGTGCTGGCAGTTCGCAGAAGAGTGTTCGCTCGGCCTCCTCACTACCCAGTCCTTTGGAGTTGGTATGTTCTCCTCATGTCTGTATGCCTCTGATCTGTAAACAGTCGATCCGTCACTTCGCAGTAGGAAGGTTTTGGGTTCGACTCCCTTGGTACTTCTGTAAGTTGTTGGCATGTTTTCCTCGTGTCTGTATATCTCCGCCCCTTAGTCAGTCAATTTGTCACTTTGCAGTAAGAAATTCCGGGGATGTCTCCTTGGCTCTTCTTTGTGGAGTTGGTATGTTCTCCTCATGTCTGTGTGCCTCTGATCTGTAGTCAGTCGATCTGTCACTACGCAGTAGGAAGATTTTGGGTTCGACTCCCTTGGTACTTTCTGTGGGGTGTTGGTATGTTCTCCTCATGTCTGTGTAACTCTGCCCCTTAGTCAGTCAATTTGTCACTTTGCAGTAAGAAATTCCAGGTATGTCTCCTTGGTTCCTTTCTGTGTGGAGTTGGTATGTTCTCCTCATGTCCGTGTGACTTTGCCTTGTAATCAGTCGATCTGTCACCTTGCGGTAAGAAGTTTCTGGGTTTGTCTGCCCTGATCCTTTCTGTGTGTAGTTGGTATGTTCTCGCCATCTGTGTGGCTCCGCCCCGTTTATAGCCTGAGAAAATGTATAAATATTTGAAACCTTCGGCTCTTCCTCCCTGGGTTTCGTGAGACGGAATAATAAACAGCACGAGTCGAGGTTTCTGGAAAATGGGCTTCCCGACGGTAAAATATTCACACGGCTGAATCCGTGGCGGTTCTGTAGCCTGCCATGTTTAGTCATTAAAGCCCACTGAGTTAGCATATCTCCTCCGCGTGCGCCTTGTTGACTCGACTCCGCGCCGACTGGAGGTGTGCGATTAGTAACCCAATCCCCCTGATGCTTCATTAAACCCAGCAGCGTGTTGGATGTAACACCTGCTGCAGAGCGCTGCAGAACTCCGCCACGGCGAGGGCGCTCCAATCAGGAGCGTCACGTGGCGCTATTCTGACCCGCGCTCGCTCAAAGTTTCCCGCCTGACGAAGAACCCCGCAGTACCACATTATAGAACGAGCAAGCCTCTGATCAACAACCGAGGACGAGCAGGTGCTCGGTCACGTATTTTCCACGTTCGCCGCGGTGATGGCCCCCACAATGCCGCGGTGCTAGCTGTAAATTAAGATCTACACACCGCGCGTCTGGTTGTATCTACGGTTCTGTCTGGGCTGATGGAGACAGGTGGGTTGTTATGACTACATCTCGAGCGGCGCTCGTTCTCCTCGAGTGTTTAATGCGCTGGACTTTCAGCGTTACCAGCCAAGCAATTTCCCGAGCGCCTCACGCAGCGCGCCGTGATGTTAATGTACTTTGAAAGCAATAGACGCAGCATATTGGGGAGTATGACAACCTATTACGTTCCTCCTCCTCCCTCCGGAGCGCCGGTTCCACCGCCTCACGTCCGCCAGGCCCAAGTAATTTGCCCGGCTGTCTGGAAACCACGCTCATTACCATTAGCGAGGAGGAGATCACGCTGAGATCGTGCTGGAGTGCAGTTTAGGGATGATAAAAGTATCAAATCCCACACCTTTGATGGGGGGGGAGTGGGGGGGGGGCGACACCAAAAGCTGCTGAATTCCAGAGACACACCGTGACCAGGGACCCGGCCCTCAGCAGTGCATTATGGATGATCGTTTGCTTTTATTTGCTTGCAAACACTTTTCTTGGAACCAGAACGTCTATACTGTCCCATGGGGTCGAGTGTGACGGACCTGCACTGTGTTCCAAATTATTATGCAAAAACTGTTTAGGAGTGATCAGGTTTTGTTTGTCAGTGAAACTGATTGATGGTGATGTGTGTCAGGGTTCTTTATAACACAATCGCAGACCCCATGCTAATTAGTTTGGTGGGTGTGTCCAATTAAAGGCAAGACTACTTAAGAAGGCTGTCCACATTATTAAGCAGCTACATTTTCAGCCAAAACGGGAAAGAAAAAGGACGTGTTGTGGCGTGTTTAGGTCGAGGCGTGACCACAATCAACGTCGCCCAGACACTTCATCGTGATCATCGCACAATCAAGAAGTATGTCGCTGATTCCGAGCACACACGTGTGCGTGAAGGCAAAATTCAGGACTCTCTCCAACAGGCTGTTACGTCAGGTTCAAAAAGCAGCTGCAAAAATGCCTTGTCATTGCAGCAGACAAGTTTTTGAAGCTGCTGGTTCCTCCAACGTCCGCCGAAAAACAGGATGCAGGGTCCTTCAGAGGTTTGCAGCTGTGCGTAAGCAGTCCTGTCCACCTCCTCTGTCCACTGCACACAAGCAGAAATGTCTCCAGTGGACCAAACGATACATGAAGACTGACTTCAAAACGGTTTTGTTCACCAGATGGAGGGAGTGCAGGATGGCTGGTTGATGGACACCTCATGCAAACAAGGCTATGGAGGCGGTGGAGTAATGTTTTGGACCAGAATCATGGGGAGAGAGATTGTTGGCCCCTTTAGGATCCCCAAAGAGGTAAAGATGACCTCCATAATGGGTGTGGAGTTTCTCAAACAGCACTTTCTGCCAGGGTTCAAGAAGAAGAAGCGTGCATTCTGCAGCAAGATGATGTTCATGCTGATAATGCAGCGTCTCATGCTGCAAAGAACACATCTGCATCTCTGG
>JAOUQT010012066.1:0-12140 GCA_025769995.1 Xyliphius kryptos | reverse complement strand
TCATTGCTCCAGGGTGCTGTATCAACCCTGTGTTCTGTAAGTCGCTTTGGATAAAAGCGTCTGCTAAATAACTAAATGTAAATGATTACACTACACGAAAAATTACATCATATAAAACTTTTGTTTGATCAGTAAAAAAATTCAAAAAGTCATTGGTGCTGATCTTTGAATGAACCTGTGAATCTGACTCAGCAGCACTCTGAGTAAGTTAAGCAATAGTAGTAAATAGAAACTACTGGTTGTTTTGTTTCTTTCTTAATTTAGAATAATATTTAGTCTTAGCTGCATGAAACACGTGTTTATACTCAGTATATATACTGTCCTTCCATGCAATCCTAGATACTTCTAATTTAGTTTGTCTCCATTTACACGCCATTGTTTTAGTGCAAAGGTTGGCAACTCGCGGCTCCGTAGATGTGGCTCATTCATCCTTATACTGTCTCCGTGTGGCTTGGGGAAATAAATTATAACTATTTAATTGAAGTGCATTTTATTTGTGTTAGTTTTTTAAGTTTTAAATCGGAATCTTGTTGTGATCTTGACCTATATTGACATATAACTGTATTAATTGAATAGGACCTAGTTAATTGGCTGACAACTCTTGGCATTACACAGGCAGTGGTTCCCAATCCTGATTTGGGTGCATTTACCTTGTTTCTCCCGTGTCTGTATGGTTTTCCTCCAGATATTTCAGGTTTCCTACCACAGTCCAAAAACACTGATTCAAGGTAAATTGGCTGCTCTAAATTTCCCCCATATAGTGTGTGTCTGTATGTGGGTCTGTGTAAGTGAGTGTGCCCAGTGATAAATTGACTCCCTGTCCTGGATGTTTGTGGCCAGCACCAATACATTTTCCCATGAATGAAGCCCCATACTCCCATGACTCTAGTAATGGATTGAACAGAAAAATAATAAATGAATGAAAATACTTTGTTTATTTCACATGTTATAGAGAAGCTATAAAAATTGCTATAAAAATTGTTTAAGTTTTCCCCAATGCCACTGAAAAATAATAATTATAATACATTTATATTTAAAGATTTGTTTTAAGAAAAATGTTTAACTATTAACTTCAAAACTTAAAATCGTAAATCAAGTCACCGTAATAATCAGTTATAATCAGAAATTAAACAATGTTTTGCTTTCATGGTACTGTAGTCTATACATTACACACATATAGTGTTAAATATCAGATGTAGGCAAAGCGCAGGTTGTTTTTGACTTTTCAGCATATTCAGTGTATTAAGAGGACATTCACAGAGTAGACTGTCAGTATGGAAACATGGAGTGCTGTGTGTTAAGAAAGATGAGAAAAGATGAGGCAGAATGAAAGTGGGGTGTAACTGAGGCATGAGCAAAGTAGCAGTGTGATGTGATGGGACAGAATTTCTTTTGATGTGATCAGTTTCCCACACATACTTGGAGACTCTCCCACTTGCACACCACATGGGGATGCACTCTCATGCACACACATTATTGTACCTCTTCTGAGCTTGTGGAGAAAGCACTGGGTCATGTGTGCCTGCCTGGGAGCCATCATATCTGCCTTTTACCTAATGTCAGGAGAGTGAGAAGGACCGACATTTTCTTTGCAGAGGACAAATTGTGTACTGCTTCATCTTTTTAGTAAATGAGGAATCCTTTAAGTGGTCACTGGGAAGAGATTTTGGGAAGTCCTTAGCTTTCCCCTGCTGTGTTCAACTGGCTATTGTATCTTGCTGGCACCATGCAGGTTTCTTTTGTGTGTACGGACCACCGTGCTGTGAGCCGAAGCACTGAGGATCGTCTGAATCGGCAAAATGCTGGGAGCCCCAGTCTGGGCACCAAAAGCAAGTTTCGTACTGTGGCCATGGTGGCACGGAGCCTTGGGCATATTTCTGTACAGAACCTGCCCTCCTCTAGTGAGCACTGCATAAGGACCGGCATGAAGTATAGGTAAGAAAGGGGCACTGCCAGTGCACCAAAATGACAGTTATAAATATAATTCTGAGTAAGCCTATGTTATAGCTTACAGATATAGATGTGTTTGGCTCTTCTATACAGATAACAGGTAAAGGATTTGAACACATTAAAATTGCTAAACTGTATATTGTAATTTATGTGATATTTAAAATGTTCAAATCAAAAAAGTGGTTAAAAATTAGTTTCTTTGGCTTTAATATGGTCTGTACATCAATAGTGTTTTAAACCATTCATATTTTTACCACTTCCTTTATAATACTGTATAATACAACAACTGTCAGATCAAATCTAATCTAATCAGACTACCCGTAAGAAAAATGCTGTTTTTTTTTCTTTTTTAAACACATAGTAAAACTCAATTAGTTGACAATTTATTTCCTTAATCTGTGCTCCACTTTTCTGTTGTGTTATGTTGATCACTGTATTAACTCAAGAGACTGGCAGTGCATGTTTTTTTTTTCTCACTATGCAATAAATTAATTAATGATCAGAAGCTCTGCATGCTGTTTTTTGCCCTTGTTGTAAGAACTGCTAATAAAAGCATGATTTAAGATAAGAAAATCAATTAATAGGAGGGTTATTAAAGTGCATTTTTACAAATCACGAAACATTTTTAGTTGTAAAGCGTGTCTTGTGCTGGCCAATACTGGTTCATATAAACATACCAGAGTTTGAAGTAGTTCACGTTTGTTATTAAATAAGGTCTTTTAGAACTAAGATTATTAATGATTTACTGATTGGGCTAAAATTAGTTATGTGTGATCTTCCAGGCGGCTAAACTCTGCAAGAAATCAAATTAAAAATGTAAAACTGCCACAAAAATACAAATCCGTAATTACACTCACAGTAAAATAGTGGCTGAGATCATGCTGATCAAGCGTAAGCACATTTTGACCATGAAGTAAACCCTCAGACTGCAAACGATGAAGGTTCAAAAAGCAAATAAACTAGGTTTAAGGACTATTCAAGCAAATACTGTATGCAATTTTTATTTTTTTGAGCATTACAAGCATCAGGGACATTTCAGTATAGTAAATCATTCATAGCAGTCTGTAAGCAAATCCTTTTTATCTGTATTTCATTATTGGCATTCTTCATTACCACAATGTTTATTTATATAGTCAATTTCTAAGGGATTTATTTAAAGAATCTTACAGAGACACTAAAAATATTTAAATGTAAAATTTATTAAACATCAAACCCTAATCGACAAACAAAATTCAAGCCACAGCCTCTGTGAACAGTAATCCGATTAGTATGGAAAATTAAGACCTGGCATTCACTCCAAGTCACATCCACACCATTAATTTGTATCAAAATATGTTTTGTTATTTGTAACATATGGCATTTTTATTTATTTTATTTTTGTATAATTTCCAGCTACAAGTATTTGTCGTTTGTGTGTCAAGACTAATTTTCATTTAGCTCAGACTCAACACTGGTTTTGTTTATTAGTATAGATTAACTTTGTGTGTCTCTGTGTGTGTGTTTTGGATTAATCTATATATTTTTGCATTTGGTCATTTAGCAGACCCTTTTTATCCGCTTTTATAGCGACTTACAAATACCATTATTTCTGTAGCTGGTGCACAAATAAGTTTTTGAATTTGAAATTATCCTTTTACAGGCATATAATTTATAATTGTGTGTGTATGCGCATGCGTGCGTGCGTGCGTAAGATTGTCATTATACTTTAGTGGCAGCCAAGGTTATTTGCATTGCATCCATTACATTCAAAAATATATCATTCAAACTGTAGAATCATTTTGTTTGTGCCGTTTATTTAATGTCTGTCCACAAATACTGTGTGATTTTTAGGACGGACTTTCTGATTTCATCGCTAATGATTGTTTGTGTAGCTTTTTGATGTGTACTTAATTATTAATTGCTTCGTAAGAAAAATATTGGGTATATTTATCCAACCATTTTGCACTTTTAGGCTTTTCCAATTTTAATATTTAAAAATATGTTGCTATTTGTTCACTTTGTTTTTTGTTTTTCTTTTTTTTTGTCCTGTTAAATATTGTCAATTCCATTGGCATCAACATAGTTGCAAAGTGTATTAGCCCAACTTTGTTTCATGGTCGGCAAGATGGTCCTTTGCATATGTTCTTTTCTTTTCTTCCTAAAGGTACAGCTTCATATTGTAGATAAATCGTTCTATTTTTACTCAAGTCAAATGAAATCTAGAGTAATTGTTCCTAAATATAATTTGTCCTGTGTCTACATGGCATTCTTTAAACAGCTCATAAGAGAAAACACATTATAATTTGCTTCTCCTACAACCATAGAAGCTTTCTTTTTTCTGGTTTCTTGATCATGACTGGTCCATTAAACACAATTTATTAAAATAATTCTACTTGTAGAAATTACAGTGCGTCTCATACATTACTACCATCACCCTGCTTTATGAACATTGATTAGCTTTTTTTGTTATCAGACCGTTTTTGTGATTGCTGAGTATTTCTCTCAAAGTATTTTTACATTTTTGGCTTAATATGTACACCCAGGGTGTCCCACAATAAAGCACAGTTACCCATTGGCACGTCCAAATACTTTGTTAGTCTCCTTTACATTGTTTTCATTGTTTAATGATATATTATCAGGTAATCTTTCAGTGGTTGATGAATCTGAGCACTGCAGTAAAAGTAATGTAAAGCTAATGTGTTAGGGTTTTACTTTGGTATCAGACATTGCAGCAGTTTAAACTGCAGGTTTGATCTTCTCAATGTTACTGCTGGACTGAGAAAAGGTCACCCAAGTCCAGACATGGACTTCATGTAAGGAGCATTCATTGAATATTGATTAGAAAGAGATTAGAATATGAATATCATGTGACTTAGTGGTTAGTATGTTTACCTCTCAGCTTTTCCTGGTTCAAATCTTGATGGCGTTTCCGTGTTCTCCCCGTGTCCGTGTGAGTTTCCTCCGGGTTATCCAGATTCGTCCCATAGTCCAAAAACATGGATTCAAGGTAAATTGGCTGCTCTAAATATCTCATTTAAATCCCTCCACCCAACCCACATTCAATGAGTGAATAACTCAAACTGTGTATTTTAACTAACTTTTTTCATATCGTTTCATAATCTCTTTGAAATATTTACTTATGTGACTAAAGCAGAACCAAACTCCATATTTGGCATACCCGTAAAATCAAATATTATTTGTCTGAATAAGAATACTTCATCATAAATAAACAGCATAGTTTTTTAATAATATTGTTAGTTGATAATATTAATTCTAAAATAATTGTTAAAATATATTTGTAACTATTTATATTTTATGGAGCCTTAATATTAAAAAAAGTTTCCCAAATTATTTGGCTTTGCAATACTTAAATACTTGAGTGCCTCACCTGTTCTTACGTTTTGGCTCAAAGAAGAATCTTTAGAAAAGAGTCAGTCAGTATGTAAAGGTTAATCGGAAGATACTTATGATTTTTAAAGATATTTTTATCCTAAATTAAAAAATTTATTTTTTAAGATTGTCTTGCAATTTTACATTTAGAACTACAGCACAGCAAACTAGAAAACTGGTAATTTTTTTGTACAAAGTATTTCTGTGCTTTGTAGGATTACATTGCAATTCATGAAATGTATGACCTTGGCTGCTCACACACTTGAAGGAAACTACATAAAGGAGCCAGCAAAGGCCCTGATTGGTTGCCTTGGGTTAAGGAAGTTTTGTTTTTAGGCTAGATTTGTGATGTAGTACATAAAAAAAGTAATGGGTTTATACTAATCTGGATCTAAATACTTACGAATCACTGACTTTCTCTACAGGATTAGTTTAGCATTTTTAAAATAATGTGATTTAACCAGAGTTTATATTTTTAAATGAAATGAAATTACTAAGAAAACTGTAATTTTTGATGCCACATAGCAACTATTAATATTAGTTTATATTACTTAATATTAGTTATACATTATTTGGTCAGTACTGATCTATTATATGAATAATTTGAGCTTTTTTTATTTATTATCTATATTTTAAATAGGAACCTCGGCAAGTCTGGCTTACGAGTGTCATGTCTAGGGTTTGGTAAGTAAACTCTTTACTACCCATGCTTGAAGTGTTTTAGAGCTCCCAAAATATTTTATACAATTTCTGCTAGTATTATAATTTATATTAATAATAATGTTGTGATATACCTTTTTTTGGTTCAACTTTATTTGCAGCAGTAATTCAAATACATTTCCTTTAGTAGGAATCACTTTTTCCTTTTTATTTTGTAAAATTCCTTCTCAGTTATATAGCATGAAACACTTCTTACTGCATCTTGCTGATTTCTAAGTTTAGATGTTTTAATCACTGCACACATGCAGTGGAAGTTAATTTTCATTTCCATTTTGCCTTTGAAAATGAGCAGTGTAAGAACTCAACAGCAATTTGCCATATAACCATATGCCTCCAGTGTTATATAAGGTAGTATTCTCATTCAAAACTGAATGTGACAGTTATTATAATTATTTTTACCAATACTTATCAACCTTTTTGTAAGTACTTAGAGTTAAATGATACATTGTAGCATTAAAGCATAATAAATGAATAATGCTGAATAATTGAATATCCTGCAAGTGACTAAACTGATGTCAACATATCGCTAGTAAACTAAATTAAAGAAAGAAAATTGCACGCCGGGTTGTTTAACTTTTTTTTCTCTATCATTTAATGCACCTTATACAGTTTATAATTTAGATATTTTTATAGTAATGACTTTTTTTCTTTTTGTGTCTCTGTAGGCACTTGGGTAACATTCGGAGGTCAAATCACAGAGGAGGTAATGTATTCACACCTTTGAGTATACTGAACTTCATTTAATACACAACAGAGATACAGCACTATACAAAATACTAATAGATAAGAATGCAATTACAAAAGCAGTTTTTCTGCAGCTTAACTAAAACTGCTCAGGTTTTGTCTAACTTTTCTCAGATTGCAGAACAACTGATGACTCTGGCATATGAAAATGGAATAAACCTGTTTGACACAGCTGAAGTGTATGCTGCAGGAAAGTGAGTCTATTCTTTACAGCATTCTGAAATAAAAACTAATAAATAAATAGCTGTACAGCAATGTTAGCACTTACTGTTCTTCAGAACATTATAGATAGTAAAAAGCCCTCAAAAGTTAATCATATTGGTCAATAAACTGTATAAATTGTCCTTTTTCAACAAATTACACAAAAAAAATTAAAGGGAACACTAAAGTTACACATCCTAGATCTTCAATCTTCAGTTGTAAATCTTTGTTTAGTAGATGCAAGTATAGTTTAGTATCTGCTTCATGCTCTGGACACTGTGCTGACAGACACAGCAAACCTTCCTGGCACAGCTGGCATTGATATGCCATTCTGAATAAGCTGTACTACCTGAGCAACTTGTGTGGGTTGTAAACACCGCCTCATGCTACCTCTATGGTGAGAGAACTGACAAAATGCACAAAGTAAGTGAAATTGATTCACAATTGGAGTTACATTGTTTTGTTTAAATGTTCCCTTTATTTTTTTGAGCAGTGTAATAGGTTGTGTGTTCCTTATACAATTACAGCATTAGTTTGCAAAAATCTTTAATATTGTCTTGTTTCCCCTTTTATCCAAATAATCAACAGATTAATCGAGTATCAAAAATAATTGTTAGTTGCAGCCTTTGTTGTTAAGACTCTAGCACCAGATGCCACCGATAAGCATGTGTTTTGCTGTTCCACCAGTGAATCAAACTGGACATAAAATACTGTCTTCAGTCCTCACTATTTCTGAACTTGTTGAAAGCAATGTATATTTGCCTACTGATTATGTCCATAACAATTAGAAATAGCAATAAAAATGATTCATTTCACTATTTATGGAATTCTTTTAGTTAATTAGCTTACAAATGCAATTACCTTTACATTTTTGATTGTCAGGTAGAGTAGAATCGTAGTACAATCCTCGTGGGTTTCACACAAAATAGCCTCAATACAACTGGAAACTGTGAACAGAAAACCCTCCTATCATAAGTTTAAAAAAAACAAACATCACCCATCAACAGTGCACCTTATGTAAGCTATTACCCTGTAGTAAGTTGTGCAAGTATTTGGTAGCTGAACTGTCCCAGTGTGGAGACGGACTGCAAGAGGACAAAGAATAACCAAATGCCCAACACAGAAATTAGATTATTTCTCTGTATGTGTTTGTGATGTAACATGTAACATTACAGTAAAGCAAAGACTTTTAAATGTATTATGTGGTGTGTTTTCTTACACTAACTCAGCCCTCTCATTGCAAATGGACACATTTAGTCTCGTTGGCTGAACCTTCAACAACTTGAATCTTCTCACCCAGAAAGGCAATTTCAGGAACTTCTTAAGGGGGGTTCTAATACTGAAGAAAGAGTGTTTAATATTTTAAAAATCATAAAAATCATTAATTATAAAAATAAATTGCTGTATGCAAAACAAGTCTAACAACTGAAAAGATACACATTAAGAAACAACCAAAGCAAAATGTTATGAAATCACCAGTTAGAAAGTTAACCAAAAGTTCCTTAATAGCAAATTTACAAATACAATACTTGATTGTCTGCTGTCATGCAATTTTAAAGCCTTTTTTCATTAGGTATTGGTTTGACAGTGTACATATGTATGCACCCATGTTATTGTAATTATTGTTTTTAATACTTATTTGTAAATGCATGTGCTATTGCCTTGGTATAATTTGTACATAATTAGAGCAGAAAAGCTCCACTATTTACCTTGTGTAATCACTTCAACTGCTTAGTAAAAATCACTTTGTAATAACAATAAGGATTTTAAAATTCAAAGATCAGCCAATGCCCACTTATATATGTGGGCATTCAGGTGGCATTATTAAAATTAAAGCATGAGTCTCTAGTAAAGGTGTGCTAATACTTCAGGTCACTTTTTGATATATACGTACAATTATACATATAGTTGATTTTACATACTCATCTATATTAACAACCACCCGCTCTCCATGATCTACTAAGAAGCATTTGGCCTGATTCTTCAGTGATCCCACGAACAAAGCCTCTACAATGGCTCTACACCAGTTCTTCTGTTCTTCCCAAAACACGATGTAAACCTGGAAAACACAATGACTTACATCTTTGTACATGATGCTGAAATAAGAATATTTATAAAACCCCTATACCTGCCCCTTTTCCAGTGACACAGGCTTTACTTTCTCCACGTCCAGCCTGACATCATGATAGAAAAGGTTCATTTTAATTTGCAGGTCTTTGTATTGTTCCGAGCTTTCAGTCTGCACTCCAGGTATTTTTACTGTTTTGCCCCAAAGACATCCTGGATCATCAACCTTAAGAGGAAAGAGGACTTAATAAGTACAAGCGTACACTTTATAACCAAATATACAGAATCAATCAAAAGCTTGAACACTCCGCTTCTTGCCCAATTTTCTATTTACCATATCGATGGACTTTGTAATTTTACAATCACAGACTTTATCCCCTGTTGGTTCTGTGTTCTCTATTGATTAGGACAATCACATACACTATATAAATTGGGTAGTGTATTATTTATTGTCAGTTCTGCGGTGACAATGATGTGGTGAAGGGGTATTAGTGCAGCAGAGCTGCTAAAGTTCATTTAAACACCTCAGTGATGCTGCTAAAACAAGAATAATGCACCAATCAAATAACAGCTGATCTGTGGTGTTACTACTGGGGTCCTGATTCAAGGAGGCTTTATTATCATTTTCATCACATGTACATGCTATAAAAATGAAATGTATGGCCCAAAATTTATTTATTTTAAGTAAAATATGGATATAAACATATACTATATAATATATACTATACAAACATATATATATATATACACACACAACTATGAATACAAACAACAGTTTTACATTTAAATTTAGCAGCAAAAATAGAATGAAATAGAAAAGAAAGAGCATATTTTGTGGCAAAAACCTTTAACATGTTAGTGAAATATGAGATGAGAGGGTCTTTATGGTGACCAGTGAGGGGAAAGTGTTGTAGTGTGATTGTAATGTGTTTGTTATGAGGAGTTTCTGTGTCTCACAGCTTTCGGTATGAAGCTGTTCCTCAGTCTGCTGGTTCTGCACTTAATGCTCCGCAGTCTCCTGCTCGAAGGAGTGGAACAAAAAGTGTGTGTGTTGGGTAAGTGGGGTCCTTCATGATGCAGGAGGCCCTTTTCCTGCATCTGGAGGTGTAGATGTCTATGGTGGTGGGGAGACTGACTCTAACAGTCCTCTGTGCAGCCTTCACCACCCTCTGCAGAGCTTTTCTGTAATTGTAGGACTAGAAAGTCCATCTTAATGGTAAGTGGAACTGATAAAATGGGACAATAAAGCAAAAAGGAGGCTTGTCCAAACTTTTGCATCAAGTTATGTTTATAACTATAAGGACACCAGGCATACCAACTTGATTTTAACTGTACCTTAAGTATTGATAATTCAATCATTTCTTGAACTTTCAGTCGCAAAGCTGAAATTAGAACAAAAACAACATTACTGCCTCAAAGTACGTACATAAGTAAGTTATAACATTAATAAAAAAAACAAAATTACGTACAGCCAAGTACCAACTAGTAAATTGTTTTATTACACTAGTAAATTAACCTGTAGCTCACTGAACTGAACTTATGCGAATTATCTTTCAAAAATTATTTAATCATTATTTTCGAGACTGGACGCGTGGACGCGAGAATGTTTATCGTTAGTTTTTTTTGCTTTCCAAAAACTTGACGTAACTCTTCCCTATTGACAAGCAATAATTTAGCATAACATATTAAAAGAACAAGAGTATTTTAATTAACTTTTTTTTGTTAAACCGCCCACGGCCTGCTTTTTTGGTAACGCGATTAACTAACGTTATATAACTGTTATATATTTCTACCTCAAAATACAATTTATAATTGTATTATATATTTTAACCGCTTAATTACATAATAATTTAATCATTTGCATGTACTTATGGGTAAGTGACCATGTTATTTAGTTAACTTTAATCACCGCGCTGACGTGTTTAAATTCGAATCATTTTCATCTCAACTGTTAACTTTGTCAGAAAATACACTAACAATATTGAATACACCGAAAGTAATTTTGTGTTTGGTTTATTACTTATTTACACTTAGTCTTACGTGTAATTGAGCTCGTGTCGCAGACGCTGATGGTACGTTCGTAATGATTCGTTAATTGTCTGACTCGATGTAACGAATCGATTCCGCTGGTGATTCCTTTGTTCGTGCCCAAGCTGCGCATGCGCATAAGTTTTGTGTAGCGTGAGTTACCTTTTATCGATTCTTTTAGAATTAACTCTGTATCCTTAATGTATAATGTGTTTGTTGTGTAATATTTGCATTCTACAATTTTTAAAATGTTAATTTTCGATTTTCATTGGTGGTTATGCTCTTGTGTAGACAACTACATCAATCTTCTCGTTTGTAACTATAGAAACAGTAGTGATTGATTACTGTGATTACTGTATTTTGCAAAAAAAAAAGAAGTCACAAAAATGACAGATCTTTTAAAGCTATCCTAAATATACATAATAAAACTAATGACTACTTACTTTTTGACAAAGTGGCGTCATCGCCACCCTGTGTCACATCTGGGTATTGCACTCACTACCCTAAAGCGGTGAGAGTCTGTCCTTCACCTCCAGTCCAGAAGAGGCGGCTTACTCTTAAAAGCAGTTTCCATCAGGGCTGTGCGGTTGCCAGATTGAGTGTAAAATGTTTTGATTTTCGGTGAAGCTACGTCTTTAAACATGCAAACAGAGGGTACAGATTTGATGCACTTTCACCTAAATAAATCTCTTATTATAATTAGCAAAACTATTTGGAGTAATAAGTTACTCCTATATATGTATAAATATTGCAATAAAGTTTGTGACTGTACATAAAATAAATAGTCATTTATATAAAGATGTCACATAGAAAGATCGTCAGGCATGTGCACAGAAATTTTTGGGGGCAGTGGCTTAAGTCAAAAAAAAGACATCCATTGTTAAAATATTAATAAAAACATTTATTTTTGTGGGGGGCACGGTGGTGTAGTGGTTAGCACGTCTCCTTCACAGCACTGGGGTTTCCTCCCACAGTCCAAAAACTCTAAATTGTTCCTATGTAGTGTGTGTATTTAAAGTTAATTCATTCATTCATTGTCTTCTTGTAATCCTTTATTAAGA
>JAOUQT010012058.1:0-12140 GCA_025769995.1 Xyliphius kryptos | reverse complement strand
GTAAAAACGGGTCCTAAATACAAAAATCGAACAATCGCAAAAATGAGAAGCGCAACCGTAAAAATATGAAGCGCAACTGCAAAAATGTGCAACGAAGAAAATTGCTTATGAATTCTGTTTTCGAGTTCACAAAACTTTTGGACCCGTTTTGACGCCATACTGGTATCATCAAATCAAGATCAAAATGCTTGAAGCAACATGTTGATTAAGACTTCTTTGCTACTGGAGGGCCAGCAAAATACATTCTGAAGGTCTGGGCAGAATTTTTTATAACCTGGCAAACAATGATGCTGAAATGTGATTGGTTAAATATTTTAATAAAAAAATGTCTGAAAGAGACACAACCAGGGGAACCACTATAAAAAGTAGCAGAGCATTTGGATTTATTAAATAAGTATTAATGGACAACATAAAATTAAGTGTGATTCAGATATTTAGAGGCCTTTAAGGCCCTGATGGCTCACCACTGTATATACTGTAAATAAACCGGATGACACTGTTATTACCATTAAGTTAACTCACAGTGCTGAACTCCCTTCAAGCACACCCTCCACAGGTCAGTGCATATGTTTACAGTATTCAGATCTATGTTAAATAATTTACTGTAAACCTGATTCATAGTTGAAGACAACGGCCTTACAAATCCACACACGAACAAAGCACTGTCCACCAATGACAGCAGTGACAGTAACAGATATTCTCTTGAATTCTGGCTAAAATGTCCTTTCTGTGCAAATGTCCTTTCAATCTGATTAAAGGAATCTTTTGGGCATGGAATAGGCTCAGGTACGCGGTGAGTTCTAGTTTTATAGTTCATATAAAGTGTCTGTAAATGTGGGGGGTAGGTAATGGTAAATGTTCACACATCGGTGAATATCCTACATTATGCACCAGTTTGTTCCTCTTTGTAAAGTGTTAAATGTTCATATACATTCATTCTTAACCTGCTGGTTAATGTACATTTTAATGAGACACGTTAATGGTGCAGTGATTAACCTGCTGAACAGCTCCGGCCTGCAGGACCTGCCATGCAAGACTCCACAAAACACAAAAAGAAGTCATTAGGTCTTTAACTAATCTTAAAAAAAGGTACATTTTGGCGTGTAAGTGCAAAGTTGCTGGGTCTCTTGTGGCCGCGCCCTGGGCAGCCTGTTGGGACTTGTCACGGCAGGAGGAGGACAAGCCAGGCGGCGTGGAATAATCCAGCATAGTCTTGTCCTCTCGGGTAAAAAGCTGAAAACTGTACCACACACACGTACACACACTTGCAGAACAGGTTTTAGTTCTTTGTGTCTTAATCTGGTGAGATGTCTCTGGCTGTGTCTCTCACCCACATTATCCCATGTCAGGGCAGCGACAGGTTTAACTTCATTTCCTCTTGTGATCTTGAAAAGCCTAAGGATTTATTTCTACACAAGTTTCAGCAGGAACCTTTAAATATTTTCCATCTCTTAATCCTGCAACAGGAACCTTTTGGGGGAACCCCCTCCCATATACCTTCCCAGTTAAATGTAAACTGAGGAGGGAGGGCAGGAGAGAGTGAAGGGTGGAGCTCTTCAGGTGGAGGTTTTAAGGACTTTAATCTATAACCCAGAACCTAAACTTTCTGAGCCTATAACTTAGCCAGAGGACAAACGTTCTCCTGCATCTGATCATTTATTCATTCATTAATTTAGTTATTACAGCTGTAAATATCAAACAGAACCCGCTAAATGATCAACCGCCAAAACACAAAAGAAACTGATGTCTTCATGAAACCGGTATATGAAATAATTAGAAGAACACAAGTCCATTCACAAGTCCACTATGGGCGGCACGATGGCTTAGTGGTTTGCACATTTGTTTTTTAGTGCTGGGGATTCCCGGCTCGAATCCCAATCTGTGTGGTTTCCATATTCTTTCATGATTCAAGGTAAATTGAAGGCTCTAAATGGCCACATATCATGTGTTTGTGTGTGTGAACTTCTGCACACTAAACATCAAACCATGTCTTTGTAGACAACTGCCTTACTGAACCTGGAAACGGCCTTCCCCAACCTGTCTACCACTATATCATTGGTGCCTCCTTAATCAAAGGTCTTTTGGTGATTCTGTGAGTGTATACTATATGTATGTTATTACAGATAATATTACAGATTGTATTTTCGTGTGATGTTGCTGGAATGTGCTGGAACATACCATAAATCAGAGAAATGTAGGCGGTTTCTGTACTTCAGCACAATAATACAACCCCTGGCAAAAAGTATGGAATCACCAGTCTTGGATGAGCACTAATTTGGACATATCTTTCTGTAGAACAAACTCAGATCAAAAACATCATACAGTAATAATGTCATTCCAAATTGCAGCTTGTTGGCTTTCAGGAACACTCAAAGAAATGAAGAAAAAACATTGTGGAAGTCAGTAAATGTTACTTGATCAAGCACAGAAAAATAAAATATGGAATCACTCAATTCTGAGGAAAAAAAAATGGAATCATGAAAAACAGATAAACAAAAGAAGATTCAAAATACATCACTAGTATTTAGTTGCACCACCTTTGGCTTTTATAATGGCTTGCAGTCTCTGAGGCATGGACTTGAGTGGCAAACAGTATTCTTCAACAATTTGATAGCAGTTGCCAGATCAGGTTTGCGGGTCGTAGCCTTCTTGTGGACCATTTCTTTCAATTTCCACCACAGGTTTTCAATTGGGTTAAGATCTGGACTATTTGCAGGCCATGACATCGACTGAATGTGTCTTTCTCCAAGAAATGCCTTTACTGGTTTTGCCGGTGTGATGTATTGTCATCTTGGAAAATTATCTCCAAACATCATCATCATCTCCAAACATCTGTTCAACTGAAGGGATGAGGAAACTGTCCAACTGTCATCTCCCCAGTGCCTTTGCCTGACATGCAGCCCCATATCTTGGTTGTTTTCTTCAGGCAGTCCTCTTTATAAATGTCACTGGAACGGCACCAAACAAAAATTCCAGCATTATCACCATGTCCAATGCAGATTCTTGGCTCATCAGAAGATAACTTTCATCCAGTCATCCAAAGTCCATGATTGCCTCTCCTTAGCCCATTGCAGTCTTGTTCTTTTCTGTTTATTTGTCAATGATGGTTTTCTTTTAGTGTTAAGCTTTTTTGTATTGAAATCCCATTTCCTCTAGGCCATTTCCTACAGTCCGGTCACATACATTTCCTGCAGCTTCCTCCCATTTATGCTTCATCTGTTTAGTTGTACTTTTTCGGTTTTCAAGACAAATGGCCTTAAGTTCTTTGTCTTGACGCTTTGAGGTCTTTTTTGTTCTACCAGTAGGCTTGGCTTTAACAACCATTCCATACTGTTTGTATTTGGTCCATATCTTGGATACAACTGACTGTGAACAGCCCACATCTTTAGCAACCATCTGTGAAGAGTTACCTTCTTCAAGAAGTTTCACAATCATCTTGTTGGAGCCATGGTCCTTGCCACTCCAATTCGTCCAGCAGCCCTCCAAGGTGACATGACTGCTGGTGTTTTTACTGCAGATCTAATCTAAGGCAGATGTCCATTTAGGGAAAGGAAATTGACTGGGTGTGTCCTTAGTTTCTACCTCCAATTTAGGCGATTCCATACTTTTTTCCTCAGAATTAAGTGAGTCCATATTTTTGCTCAATAAAAGTAACATTTACTTTGTTTCCACAATGTTTTTTCATTTATTTTAGTGTTTCTGAAAGCCAACAATTGTACCTTGGAATGACCTTATTATTGCATCATGTTTTTGATCTGAGTTTGTTCTACAGAGTAAAATATCTGAATGAGTGCTCATCCCCGACTGGCCATTTCATACTTTTTGCCAGGGGTTGTAGTACTTACCATTCAGAAAATGAATTTCACGTTCACTTCCAAAGACCACTTCTTGGCCTGGAGGGCACCCGATGATGACTTGGAACCTGTGTCGTCCCTACACACACACAAAAACAAATATTTTTATTTTCATCCTCCTAAAGTAATCTTCTTAGCACCTTTGTGTCTATCATTATTTGCGGTCTGTAGCATTTTTAATTACTAAATGACTAAACATGAGTCAGGGCAACTTTTTCAACCTTCGATGAATAAAAGTTTGCAGCAGACATTTTATACCAAATCCAAGCCAAAAGAACAGATTTGGAGAAGACAAGTAAAAGATGCAGTACCATTGGAACAGCAACATCGCCCAGAGTGAGAGAGAGAAACCGGCCGTTACTAATCCATTATTACTAGATATGTCTTTCTTGGAAAATAAAAAATCTGTACGGTGAAATCAGCTACACAAACAACATGTCCCACGCTACATTTTTGGCTTTAAATGCATGTTCAATTTTACACTGTGTACAGATTACTGTAACATTTTTGCCAATAATACAAGTATAGTCGAAAGACAGAAACATTGTTTTGATGCCTATGAGCAGAGTGGAACTAACAAGATGAACTTTTTTGCCGTTTTACAAATAAGGAAGTATTAACAAAATACTAACTCACCATTTGTGAAAGCACATGTCCTCTTCCCTTAAAGCATTTCATATCTGAATCACACACCTGTACATACAAAAGTACTGGTACATACAAAAGTAATGGTACACCTACACAATGCATCTACCGCTTCATTCTATTTTTTTTTATTTTTTTTTATCTTTTTACAAGGTTTAAGGATGTCCATGAGTATTTATCCAAATAAGAATATGCAGTTCATATTTTATTTCCACCCAAATTTGTTAACTTGGTTTGAGGTCAGAGCTCTGGGTCAGTCTACACTAAACTCATCCAACCCTGCCCTTATATGCACCTTGCTCGGGGCACTGGGACTTAGTCAGTTTACCTAATTAGTGTTAATTGGACTTCCAGCTGTTCATTATATGCTCCATTGCCTTTTTCTAGCCACTTATTGCTACATGTCCGAACTTTTTTGGGACTTGTTGACACTGTGAAATTTTAAATCAGCATATTTATCCTTTAAAATGTTACATTTATTCAGATTAAACTTTTGATCTTTCATCTATGTTCTATTACGAATAAAATGTTGACATTTGCCAACTCCACACCATTACATTCAGTTCTTATTTACAATTTGTTTAGTGTCCCAACTTTTATGGAATTTCGTTTGTATGACTGACCTTTGCCAGAATGAAGAGTGGCACTTTTATACCAGGTGAGGAGTGCCCCATCTCCCTCACAGTCACCTACAAAACAATGACCAATGTAAAGCATTGAGTTCAGTAAAATATTCAGTAAATGTTCAGTAAAAATCCAACCATCAATGTCCCCTCATATGGTTCAGCAGTTTGGGACTTTAAAGACTTTAGGTGGCTTAAAGACCCACATTGGTAACTTCATTAGACCTGGGATTTGAACCACCCTCATTCTGATTTGATAGCCCAAAACGCTAATCTTCAAGCTACCACTTCTTTATTTATAAATTAATGTTCTTCAGCTAAATTTACAATGAAAACCATACTTTTACCTCGAACACAACTTCCATCGAAGCTAACATATCTCTACGTGAAATTTGAACTTCAAGGTGTTTGTGTTCAGCAACTCCTCCTACACACAGCCTAACATCATGTTCTGAAAAAACATAAATCAAAAATGTAAAGAAGCAAATAATTCCTCCTGCCACGAATCACATGTGTATACTGTAGATCAGATTTATATCACTCTGTCATAGTGAAGTGAAAATGTGGAATCTATAACAATGTCTATTATTGGTGTAGTTACAGTGGAGGAAATAAGCATTTAAGTCGATCCCCTAAAAACCATGAATAATGTTGGCTTCCACAGACCACTGACACACCATAATCTCAGTGAAGTTGTTAACTGCACGAGAGACACCTGTCCCAAATTGTCACCTGTATAAAAGGCAATGATTCGGAAATGGAAAAAGTACAACATTACTATCAATTGATCTCGGCCTGGAGCTCCATGCAAGATAATACCAAGGCAGGAACTACACAGGAGGAGCTGGTTAATGATCTCAAGGCAGTTGGCACCACAATCTCCGAAAAAACAAATTGGTAATACACTGTGGCATAATGGTTTGAAATCCTGCAGTGCATGCAGGGGCCCTCTGCTCAAAAAGGCTTACATCCAGGCCGGGCCTAAAGTTTGAATGAACATCGACAGGAAGATGAACGGGTACATGTATCGCAAAATCCTGGGTGACAACCTCTTTGCCGCCACCAGGGCACTGAAAAGGGGTTGTGGATGGGTCTTCCAGCATGACAACGACCCAAAACATACAGCCAAGGAAACAAAGGAGTGACTCTATAAGAGGCCTTGCCAGTCTTCTGACCTCAATCACATAGAAAAGATCTATGGAAAGAGCTGAAGCTTTGCGTTTCCAAATGCATGCCTAAAAACCTTAAAGATTTGGAAAGAGGAGTGGGCCAAAATTACTCCGGAAGTGTGTGCAAACCTTATAATAAACTACAAAAAACGTCTGACTGCTGTGCTTGCCAACAAGGGTTTTGCCAACTAGGGAGTTTTACTAGGGAGTAAAGTACAGTAATATTTCCTTGAATGAAATTCAAATTAATTTTTATTTTTCATTTCATGTAAATTCCTTTACATCTTTTTTTTCTATTAAAAGTTTTCAAGTCAGTGGGGGATCACTTTCTATTTCCTCCACTGTACTTGCTTGGTTAAAATATTAATATATATAGAATTATTAAACGGTTTATTTAGTAAAGCAATATTCTCTCAATAGATGAGTAAGTAGTATTCACTTAACCTTGTGTACTTGGAAAAAAAAAAGCTTTCAAACCAGTAGGTAATTTGGGAAATTCTCACCTACAACTTACTGCATGTAAATACATACTACACATTATCATCTACTGCATTAGCCTATATTGTAGTGTGTAGGAGGCGATTTTAGACCAAACATTTGTACACATTTGAGGTCGATGTCTAACATTTATATGTCAGTTTATAATTATATAAGACTAGTGGAATACCTATTCTGCACTACAGTGGCCAACAACGTGAAAAATACAATTTTTTTTGAATGAGTAATGGCTTTAAAGTATATATACTTAAAATGAACATATTATTATAGAGTGACGTTTGTGGCAATTCAAAATATGAAAGGAATATAATGTAAGTGTCCATGCAGTTGGTTTCTTACGGGAACTAACAGTAGGTTTTCCAAGGACAGGATAAGGAAGGATAATAGATAATTGGGTTTGATGACGATATCAAACGAACCATCGAACGTAGAACAGTGAGAAGTACTTTGTTTTTCCAAGGACATGATAGGGAATCACGATGCCAAATTTTAGCCTTGTAGGTACTTGGGAAGTGGGAGAATTACTTGGGAAGTAGGCAGCAAGGGCTTTGGCATTAAAAGGTATAGATATCATGCTTGTTCTGGATCCACAGTACTGCAAAACACTGTTACTGCTGTTGATCAAGGACACTAATTAATTGTCTGAATTGACTAAACTTAAACTGTTTGAATTTAGTTTTTCATTACTACAGAGGACAACAATTTCCCTCTGAATGTGCAATGGTTGATTGACCAGTATGATGATGGCTTTATGCATGAATCAGTAAAGTAATACAGAGATCAGTAAGATTGTGTGTTTGCGTTTATCAACACCTTTTGTGCGTTCCCTCAACTCTCCAGGAGATGCCATGACCACATGGACAGTGAAGGAGAAGCTCTCACCATTGTCCAAGTAGTGCTCCTCGTAAGCCACCTCTTCTTCATTGGTGTTATTGTAGATAAAGTAAGAATCCATATCTACATTAACGCCAGCTGACGGGAGGCCCTGGCTTATCATGAAGGTGTAGAAATCCTTAAATAAACAGCATGTGTCATTAACAAATCCAACAGTATTCATGGAGTCACCATCAGGTCACTGCATTGTTTATATCAGTAAAGAAACCATGACTAAAAAACAAATCAGTCTTCATGAATTTAGAATTTGATGGCTGCTTAAAATATATTAGGATTTGGTAGTTAAACAAAAATGTAATGTATGTAAACACTTTGCGAGATTTACCTGGTCTCGTTTGGCATCCTTGATCCACATTCCTGGTATAACATCCAAATCTTTAGGATTGGATTTCTGGACAATATTATATCAGATCAAAACAACATAAACATGAAGCATTTCTTTTAAACACTTTATAATGGTTCCTGTACAGACTGGTCATACCTTAATGTGTTCACTGTGCCGGATTAACAGATGGTGTATGAGGGCATTATATGCATGGAGGGAGTTTGAGTTTTCATACCCCTGCTGTGATTTTATTAATGGTGCGCTTGTCTCATACATCAAAACCCGATGGGTTCTCTTCACAGAAACTACCCAGTCAAAATAGAATGGACATACGGAGGCTGGGGGGATGGATCTAGCCATCCTGGAAAAATGAGAAAAGTAAATTAATCATGATTGTAATTTAGTTCTGTACAGCTTTTCATTTTAATAGTTAAAACTTGTTAAATTTTTTAAAATTTCTTTTTTAAAAAGTTCGGTGATATCCAGGGGTCCGTACTCAATAGTGTGATACTGAAGAATTTCCACCGCTGGCAGCCTTCTCCTCATTACTGTTTTATTAACAGTGTAGACTAACTGTACACACACACACACACAATAAATGATAAGCAGATTAAAATATTTCTAACCTGTCAGCTTTACTTAATTACACTTGATTATATGAAAAAAATATAGATATAGATTATATGGATTATATGGTCAAAGTGCATTAATATGCAGCTGCACAATAAACACATTTTTTTAATTTTGTAGATAAAAACTGGATTTGCAATACAAATGAAAACGGCAAAAAAAAAAAAAAAACTATAGTAACAAGATGAACAATAATTACCTGAGAACAGTTTATAACTCATCATTCAACTGTACAATAATTTAATTTTAAAAAGGTCCTGGAACAGTTTGTGTAATGTCTAATTTAAAAAAATATATATATGTGTGTGTGTGTGTGAGTGTGTGTGTGTGAGAGAGAGAGAGAGAGAAAGCGAAAGAAACAAAATTTACCTCGTACAGCTCGTTGGCACGTGTAAAAAACACAGTTAGTAAGCTGTATTCTTCAATGTGCCTCTGGTTTCCTTGAAGTTGCTGGAGATGCTGCCAGACCTCCCATTCCTTGGATGGCCTCACACGCATTACAAACTCCATTGCCTGCTGCCCCCACCATACCTATATACACACACACAAACACACGCACACGCACACACACACACACACACGCGCACACAAGCGCACACACACAAGGTATTAAAAACAAAAATATTAACAAAATAAATTAATAAAATACATCTATAAAAATAGAACTAATAGATGTCTCATCAAGTGGAGAGATCCACCTGTGGGAGGAACATCCAGTTTTGACCTCATCCAGGCATCCAATTGCACCTTGCTTGACAGAGGAACACGTGCTTAGAAGGCCACCACGATTCCCCCAGCATTCATATAAACAGAGAGGACATGTTCCATCCTTAGTAATCGTAAATCACTTTCGTAATGCAAGCGGGCCACGCTATGTGGTTTTCTCCACTCAAAGATATCAGAGAACCGGAGTTACAATTGTAACTTTACGTTCTCTTTCATTCTCTTTTTCAAGATCCATCTATAGGAGATCTGAACAGCTTCCAGGTTGCGCTGCATACAGATCTAGTGAGATCTGTTGCCAGAAAGGATGGTCCTCCTGGACAGGGGCTGGAACCATCCCACTGCTCTGGCCAAACGGGTGTGCTGGACATGTGGACGAGGTCCTCAAGCACAGTGGGCCAGGGGGAAGATGTCCTCAAACATGGACTCAACCTGGTTGGCCCAGCTGGGTCGGGGGGGCTCCCAGAGCCTACACGCTGCTGGGCCGCCTCAGAGTCCTGTTCTTGTATATCAAGCAAGACATGGTGCAATTGGATGCGTCGATGAGTTCAGAACCGGATGTCACTCGCATAGGTGGATCTCGACTCGAGAGGATCAAAGAAAACAGGACAAGTGTCAGGTGCGTGAGGAGTAAGAGAAAGAAAAAGCTGGTAGGCAAAGCCATAGAATAGAAGCTACATAAGAGAGACAAAATAGAAGAGCAAAGTAAAATAAAACCACAATAGTAACGGAGTCTGAAATTATCAACTTGAAACAACCATAATTTAAAAAAATCTCACTCTACCTCCTCATTCTCAGTGACGAAGGCAAAATCTCCAGTCCTGGATGTAGTAAAGTACTTAATCATATGTTTGTCTCTAAATCCCCTGAAGAAATTATACGTTTTCCCTTCATCAAAGCTGCCAACAAAAAGACAATATTAATAAATTATAGTTCATCACTAAAAAACTACAGAATTCAGTATTACAAAGTAAAAAACATCACAGTCTCTTTAAAAGCATTAGTAAGAACTAGATAACCAGTAAGAGCCCTCTCAATGTAATTTTACGAGACTATTCTACTGTCTCTGTCCTCAGTTCAACTGCTCAAATTGGTCATCCAAGATGGTGGCATGGCTCTATGGGGAGGGACACCCGGGACCGAACTCATGGAAGCATCCAATTGCACCAAGTCTGGCTTGACAGACAGAGCAAATGCCCACATGTGGAGGCCACCCTGTCTCCTCTGGAGTGTCCATATAGGACACCTGCGGGTGCGCTCCAATCAGTTATCATCCGTCTCTTGTCTTTCTGCATGCGCTGCTATTGGTGTGTGACGCACGTGTTCCCCAGTGCCTGGGTGGGCTTATATTCTTCCAAATGGCTCATGAACATGGTTCTCCAAGGCTATCCTTCAATTCGCCGTGAAACCCCCCTTTCTGTCAGTGGAATAATCTGCTCTTGCACAGATGAGATGGCTGCTCCACTGTTGGCAGAAGAAATTGCATACCTTTTGCCCAAAATGTTAATCCAAGTCGTTCTGCCAGACCGAAGCCACGTGGGTCACTACTCACAGTACTTTATTATCTCAAAAAAAGGAAGGTACACTACAACCGATTTTGGACTTGAGAGTTCTGAACAGATGCTTAGATGTTTAACACTCTCTCTGTCTATTCGTCAGAACGACTGGTTCACATGGTGCACATGGACTGGTTTTCGCACACGATGGTGTGTATTACAAGTACACAGTTCTTCCCTTCGGGCTTGGCCCCTGAGAGGTCTAACCTCAGCACATTAGGATTACCTCCTTGCATTATTACTATGATTTAGGGTGCTAGAGCACTGTCCACCAAATCTTTATACAAGTGTAAGTGGCGTGTGTTTGAGAGGTGGTGTTCTGATAAATGGCGAGTGGCTTATCACTGCTCTGTGCCTGATATACTCTTGTTCTTTCAGGACCTTATGGATAAGGAAAAGTCCTTCTCTACCATTAAGGTGTGTTTAGCGGCTATATCAGCCCCACTAACACAGTGAAACCCATTTCTAAGCAGAGACTGCCACGCTAAGGGCTGCCGGTCCCTGCAGGTTCAAGCGCGCACTCCAACAGGGGCATGTCTGCATCCTGCACGTTCTTTCAGGGGGTCTCACTAGAACAGATCTGTTCAGCAGCGAGTTGGGTTGGGTGTCACACATTTGAGTGCTTTTACCGACTTGACGTGACCACGTTCACGGTAGCGCACTTTGTGTTAAGTGTCGCTGCGCCTCATTATGTATACACACACATAGTCTGCTCAAACCTGTTTCCCCCCTTGTGCAGACAGTTGGCTCAGATGTCACTGTGAAATGTATACGAGCGCAATTCCCCATCTCCCCATTCGCAGATTTCCACATTGGTGTATCTCGAAACTAAAGGATGAAAGAGAATGAACGGTTACGACCATAACCACGGTTCTGTGAAATCCTGAAGTGGATAGATCCACCAAGCGCGCTTGCGGCACAGAAGCGGTGTACTGTCAGGGATTGGAGCGCGTCTACAGGTGTCCTACAAAGATTCCAGGGGAGGCGGGGAAGTGGGCACCTGCTCTGTCTGTCAAGCCAGACTTGGTGCAATTGGATGCTTCCATGAGGTCAGTACCGGATGTCCTGCCCTATAGGTGGAGCTCTGCACACAATGATTTCAGAGAACTGCGGTTACAGTCATAACCATTCATTTTGTAGCACCTCCCTGGACAACGTAGATTTGTTCTATTAGAAACTGTACATGCATGTTGTTGGAATGACAAATAAAACCACTTTAACTT
>JAOUQT010012051.1:0-22693 GCA_025769995.1 Xyliphius kryptos | reverse complement strand
TTTTTCAGTTTTGGTTGGTGTTTTATTACCTCAGTACTATGACCGAAGAACAAACTTTGGTGATGTATAGTGGTCATCCTCTTGGTCTCTTTCCCAGCATGCCGTTCTCTCCACGTTGCGTAATTACTAATGGCATGGTATTATATACACACACGCACAGCATATTCACTAATTATTAAAGACACAAAAAATGGTAATCAATTATGTTGATTTTCTCATTGCCAACTCAGAAACACCATTTTTAATGAGAAATATTTTAGTGAAATACTCTAAACACTTCATAAACCTTGTGGTCCTTGTATTTACTTGGTTGTTACATTGACAAGTTACAGTACAGCTAAACATTGTTAAAGTATTTTTTTTATTTGTTTGTCATATACTTTTCAGATTGTGCTGGTGTGCTTTACATCATCGTCCTTTTCCCAAACTAATGGCCGGACATTCTCTATCAGGAATTGAATATAAGTTATAGTTACAAGTCATCCAGCTAATTAAGGATGATGTTCTTAGTTTGTTAGTTCAAAAACATCCACTTTTTTGCTTCTCAGTGAACTTGATATTTGAAAGTTTAGATCACCAAGATATTTTTGGCAAATCAGGCCAAACTCAGTCCTGAAACTGAGATAGTCTAGGGCAGGGAAATGGACAGAGAAATACGCCTTCATACTCCCCAGTTTTATTAATGCAAAGCCGACATGCCTGATCTGTACCCACGTGTAGCTGGGTACTTTTAAAAAGGGATGTTTCCCCCAAATCGTTTTAATTAATATTATACACACGAATCATTAAAAAATCTGTTTTTATCCACATGAACCCGCCCAACTACTCCACTCTGTGTTGTCGCAAACACGTGTCGGTGTAACATAAAGCTAAAATCTGTCAGCCAATCAGAATCCCTTAAAAAAAACACCCAACCTCAATGTTCTCTTTCTCCTGTGCCCCTCAATGTATTGTAACAATTTGTTTTGTCAAAAGAAAGGAGCAAAAATTGTCTGAATTAACATAAAAATCGGCACATCTCCAGTAGCAATTATTTTCTTTGCACGCATCCATAATATCAAAAACAGTCACATATGTGTGATCACATTATTTGTCGCAGACGGTGTCGTTCAGGACCCTAAAATGCCAATTTCACAAGTACGTACAGTGCCTTACAAAAGTATTTGGCCCTCTTGAGCTTTTCAACCTTTTGCCACATTTCAGGCTTCAAACATAAAGGTATTAAATTGTAATTTTTCATTACGCGTCAACAAGTGGGACACAATCTTGAAGTGGAAAAAAAATTATTTTTTTTTTTAAATAAAAAAAATGAAAAGTGGGATGTCCAATATTATTCCAATATTATCCCTGCCTTGCGGAGGGATATACGGAGACTTGATTTTACACAGATGGATTCTATTTATCATCATTAGTCAACATTGGAGCATTCAGAGATCCTCATTGACCTTTTGAAGTGAGTTTGCTGCACTGAAAGTAAAGGGGCCAAATCATATTGCACACCCCACTTTCAGTTTTTTATTTCTAAAAATAAAAACAAATATTTCACATATCCAAGAAATTTTGTTTCATTTCACTATTGTCCCACTTAAGGTTGATTCTTTACAAAAAATGGCAAATTCATATCTTTATGTTTGAAGCCTGAAATGTGGCAAAAGGTTAAAAAAGTTAAAGGGGGAAAATCCCCTTGCAAAGCATGGTAAACGTACTTTTTCATTGGGATACTATGCCCAAACACATGAAAATGTATTTGTTTTTCCAGATACCCAGCTACGTGTGGACCAGTTCTGACAGTCCGATTTAATTATTATTATTTTTTTTCATTATAGTTTAAACAACCTCACGGGCCAAATGTGCCATGCTTGTGGGTTTTTTTTTTAACGACAGTTCATTGTCTCAAAGCAGCTTTGGAGTGTTTTAAGCCTGATCCCCATAAGAGCACCAATTTACAAATTTTAGATTAATCAAGTGGCTTTTTTTTTCCCAAAACGTGAAAATTTTTTTTCAGTTCACTGTATGTACAGTAACATCTAGCAGGACTGCAACGGCACTAGTCCAACACTCTATCCTTTAAAGAAACTGGTGAAATGTGGTCAATCACAGTTAATCCATGGGGTCAATACTTTTTCACACCAGGATATGTTGGTTTGGGAACCTTTTTTCCCCTCAATGAATGAAATCATCTATTAAAAACTTCTTTTTGGATTTACTCGTGTTAATTTTATCTGATATTTATTATTCTATGCAACAAATGTGTAAAAGTAGTTGAAAAAATACTTTTCACTGAACTGTATTATATAACCTCTTATCACTATTTGCATGTGTTGGTAATGTAATTAAATTTAATGTAAATAATTTTGCTTGAATCAATTTTTGTAGTCGTTCACAGATTTTGTTTGTGTATTTTGTTTTCAGGTCATTCCTAACTATTCGTCAAGGGATAACTATGAGAGAATGTTTGCTTTGGGAAATACCATGTAAGTTATATTTTTGCAAAATAAGTTACAATTTACATTAACAGCAAACATACAATTACATTATTATAGTAAAATTCTGCAGTATTTACTTGCTGTGTCTGTTAAATTAACTTTATACTCAGGTACGGACAGATGACTGCAGGGAGTTACTGCTACATTGGCCCGCAGGGCATCGTTCATGGCACTATGGTAATTATTTATCAGACATTTAGGCTTATTTTACAGCCTATAGCATTATGTATTCTAATTAAGCAGTGAACAATATACATTATAACCAGTGACTAATATCATTATTAATTCATTATATTCCGCTTAATCGAGTCGGGGGCAAATATATCCAGGACAGGGCACCAATCTATCGCAGGACACACACACTATGTAGGAAAATTTAGCTATTTACATTGATTCCATGTTTTTGGACTATGGGAGAAAGCCAAAAAAAATCCACCCAGGTTAATATTCGAACCTGGATCCCCAGTGCTGAGAGGCAAACCAATATATGCTTACTAACTAATGAATAATGACTAATAAAGTTAATTTTTTTCAACCAGCAAGTTGCCACAGGTGTCTCCCAAAAAATAATAAAGTGATGTACAAGAGGTTTCACTGAGTAAAAATATTTCTTAGCCTTTATTTACATTTCAGCAAAAAGTGTCATGTTCAAAATTATTCATACCGTTTATCACATTCTATATGCTTTTTTTTTTTTTGTTTGTTTTATACCATTTTAAATAGTCCAAGCTTTTCTGAAGGAGCATCCTTATTTCCCTAATTCATTGTAAACAGCGAGTGGCACGGTGGTTCAGTGCGTGTTTAGTGCGCCTCTCAGCGCTGGGGATTCCCTGTTCGAATCCCAATCTACAATATGGAGTTCCTGGTTCAAATCCCAAGATACAATCTGGAGTTTCCATTTTCTCCCCGCGTCTGTGTGGGTTTCCTCCAGGTTCTCTGGTCTCCTCCCACATTCCAAAAACATGAAGGTAAATTGAATGCTCTAAATTTCCATGTAAAGAGTGTGTGTGTGTGAGTGTGTGCCCAGTGATGGATTGGTGCTCTGTTCTGGGTGTATCTGCCCAGCGCCCAAGTCGTTCTCACCTGAATGAGCATGGGGAACCCCACTGCGACCCTCATAAAGGAATAAGCAGAAAATAATGAATGAATTGTAAACAGCTGATTTAATCAACTCAACAGGTGTAAAATGTGTAAATTAACTGCAGTTTTCTGTGGCAAATCTCCGAGGATTCATTACCACCAAGGTTATCCTGGTAAATCTGGGCTCTGCTGATGGCAATATCTAAATATGCTTGTGTTTGTCTAAATACACAGTTAGCAAACACTTATGCAAAGAAGAAAACAATACAAATCAGTAGTTAAGGAAAACCCAGCTACACTGTAGTACACAATTAACCAGCTACACAGTAATACACGATTAAACAACCCACCTCATTTTTTTATATTAGTTTATTTCTTTAGCAGGAGCCTGAGATGTTTCAACAATTTTAGACTTTAAATATGGATGATAATGGTTTCATCGTATGTTAATTTTAATTTCTTGTTGTCGTTTTTATAGTTAACAGTACTAAATGCTGGTCGGCGATATCTTGGGACAAGTGACCTGAAGGGTCGTGTCTTTGTGTCGTCTGGTTTAGGAGGAATGAGTGGAGCACAGGCAAAAGCTGCTGTGATAGCTGGATGTGTGGGGGTCATTGCAGAGGTCAGTGAATATACAAGAATTAAAAGATTGAATTAGTATGTTATAAGTATGATCTAGTGTTTCATGATATCAGACTATTTTCCTAAAGATGCCTGGCTGGTGTAAACTTATTTGCTATGTAATCATTAATGATAACTAATCCATCCGTACCAGTTATATTTGGTATGTATTGGTCTTGTTTTTCACAGCAGTGACAATTGGGTGTAATTTATAATGTTTTTTTTCTCCTAATCCCAATATCATGGACATTCTCAGTACTGAGTGCATATTTGCATATGAATGCATATTTTATACACATACAGGGTGCATTTGTACTTTTTATAATAAAGCAATAAGGCATGAGAGGACATTCATTATTGTAAATAAATCACTACAAAGTATTTAAGCAGGACTTGAGTGCATTATTGCTTTTATAAAATGGTTGCAAACATACTATAATTAAAGGTTTGATTCATAAATGTGTTTAGTAAAAGCAAATTCGCTTATAAACTGGATTTGCATGACATCCACATACTGCCATGTAGTGTTCAAATTACAGTTTAACACAGTTTATAAAAAAATAAAAAAAAAACATTGGGAAATTAATTTATTGTATATTACGCATTGATAAGAATATGAAGCAGTCAATATTGTCAATAATGTCACGGCTGGACTCCAGCTCAGCCAATGGGCTCTGTGCACACCGGGCCGGGACGTAGTTTTCACTAAAAGCTCAGGATGCTTGTGAACATCCGGTGACCACTCAAAGTGTACACTGTGCTAGCTATTGTAAGAAGCGCACGGCGCTCCTTCCCTTTGCTTTCGTACTCGTTCAGTTAATTAACTTCATTTGTGTTTTATTAGTTAATTAACTGTCTTCCTCGGTTATTGGTTACTTTCGTCATGTGACAGGGACCCGGTTGTTATTTATGTTTGCCTCTTCCGTCGGTCCCTGTCGGTGAATTTCATTTATATGTTGTGGCGTTCGCGTGTCGTCTCATTCTCTGTGTCTGCGTGTTCTGCGACACTGATTAAAATATTACTTATTTACCCTCATCTGGCAACCTGCTCCTTTACGGCTCCTCGCTGCGAGCTCCCTTTTGGCTCCGACGCGCTAGTGTTACAGCTATTCTCCTCATTGGTAAATCTTTTCACTAAGCACTTGTGCATCTTCATCTACCTACCTTCTTTATGTGTATGTGTCCTAAACATGACAGATAAATGGACAAAATGATCATTTAAACACGATACGGACAGCAGATATAACCACCACTGCAGTGTGCCATTCTGCACAGTATTCCGTGCCATTCTGCACAGTATTCCACACCTTTCCAAAGGACTCAGAGAGATTATTTTATAGTCACAAGTTCTTCCAGAGTGTGTTTGCGACACTTTGACACATAGTTCTGTTCCTGTACTCTTCCCCGGAATAACTATAACATCCCAGCCTTACGACCTGGAGTATGCTGCTGCGTTCGATGTGGGTATACATATATCAAGGCTCCGAAAATAAATTGAGAAGAAGCAGATTCAGTTTAAAGTGGTTTTCTTCCTCTGATGAGGACATGTGAGTCTTTAAAAACATGTCTAAAAAGTAAAAGTATCCACCGTGTCTGAGTTACAGCCGTAGAGCAGTACTATAACATTAAAAGCAGTGAACATTACAGTATTATTTGGGTGGAGAGTTATTTGTGTCGTCCAGGTACTTAACATTCTTAAATGTCCTAAAGTTTTATAGTTTGACAGTTTAGATCAAAGGACTACACATCTGCAGTTGAACAATGAGTATTGCTGGGAATTATGTAAAGCTTGTTTTGCTTATCAGACATAATTTGAATAAAGACTGGCAGGGAGAGTAATTTTAAGCTATAAAGAATTTGGCAGCTCATGTTATCTATCTTACAATGCAAGTGGCATTCAGTACAGCTCTGTGATAATCAGGTAGTGCACTACTGTAGATGAGTGGCACAGTACAGTCGCAAAAGACTTGGCATCAGTGATATACCTTCAAAATGAACAGGTAGGATGAAATGTAGAACTTAAAACCCTTTACATGTTTACTCTTTGGTACTATACTTGATGGTCTGGACGTCGTTAAAGGTAAACTTCGGTAAGTCCAAGAGGCACCTTGTAAACTCCATAGACTCAGCCAGGCACTTCTGCTTATCAACCGGAAGTGATGCGTGCACAGAGCCCATCAGATTTAAGAACGGATGTACCTGCTTTATAATTATAAATCAAATAAAATTATAATCATATGGTGGATGAAGATTTTTTTTACTTACAATCTACAGTATACACTTACAATAGGTGTTTTACTTACATTCTCATGGACCAATTAAGGAGGGTTATTCTTTAAGCAATAACGCATGAGAGGACATTATTGTGGATAAATCATAGAAAAGAGGTGTTATCTGCGATGTGGAGTACAGTTACACCCCTTTCCTCTAATTTAATCAAAATAATGCCACTACGGTAACTAAGGATTATCCACAAAACAAAACAAATGAGCTAGTCTCTGATTTAAAATCTACAACGTAAAGCAATAAGCTTTACGTTTTGTTACCTTACAACCTGGAATTAAAAGGGATTATTTAAGGGTCTGCATCATTTTATTTACAGACCATGCCTACAACTTTAAACATTTGATATTTTTTTAATTGCGAAGCAAACTACAAATAGGACTAAATAACTGAAAACTTCAGTGTGCATAACAATTCACCCCTCTTAGTCAGTAGTTTGTAAAGCCACCTTGTTTAGCAATTACAGCTGCAATTACCTTTGGATAAGTCTATGATCTTGCCACTGGGACTTTTACCTGTGCTGTGACTAGGCCATTCTAATACAATTACACGTTTCCTCTTAACCAACTCGGGTGTTGCTTTAGCAGTATGCTTTGTGTCATTGTCCTGTTGGAAGGTAAATCTCTGTCCCAGTTTCAAATCACTAACAAACACAAACAGGTTTTGCTCAAGAATATTCCTGTCTTTAGCTTCCATTTGACTCGGACAACTTTTCCAGTCCCTGCTGCTAAAAAACATCCCTTCAGCATGATGCTTTCACGAACATGTTTCACTTTGGGGAAGGGGTTCTTGGGTGATAAGATGTGTTGGTTTCACCAGACATGTCATTTTCCTTGTTAGCCAAAAAGTACCTTCCTCCGTACATTTGAGGAGTCTACCGCATGCCTTTTTGCAAACTCAAAACGGACCTTCCTATCTTTGCTTGTAAGTAAAGGATTTTTTCTAGCCACTCTTCTATAAAGCCCAGCTCTATGGAGTGTACAGCTTATTGTGGTCGTATGGACAAATACTACAGTCTCTGCTTGGGAAATCTGCAGCTCCTTCAGAGTTACCTTTGGTCTCTGTGCTGTCTCTGATTAATGCCCTCCTTGACCAGTGGCGGCCCTCTCTTGTCAGGTTTGTTGTGGTACCATGTTCTTTTAATTTCATGACAATGCATTGTATTGTGCTCCAGGGGAGATCATGATTTTTTTTATAACACAACCCTCTACAACTTGAATAGGTGTCCATGGTGTTGTTTGGTTAGTTTAATGGTGTTGCAGTCTCTAGGGCCTTTTAGAAAAGGTGTGTATATACTGACAGAACATGTGACACTTGGACTGCACATGTGACCTTCACGAAGCATGCGACTTCTGAGAGTAATTGGTTGCATCAGAACATTTTGTTGGAGCTTCAAAAAAGTGGGTGAATACATATGCACATGCCAATTTTCAGTTTTTGTTTCCACTTTTTTATATATATATATTTTTCTCATTTCACTTCTAAAACTTATATAGGTTCTATATAACTTCTAAAAATAATACAGGTTGTAATGTAATAAAATGGTGGCTGTATACTTCCCATTAAGTGTCACTGGGTATTTATAATAAAACAAAACATATTATTCATAATTGATCTTTAGTTTAAGCAGCTTATAATTTTTCAACTTTTTTAATAAATGATGAAATACAATACTAGCAGGAGAAGTGGCTCAGATAATTTAAAGCTAATTTTGTGTATTTTTATATTTATTATTTTACTTACTACCTCAATCCTCAATTTAAAATTTAAATAATTTAAGACTACAAATAATTTACTCACTTACTTCTTATGTCATTATATTGAGTTGGAAAGGCCAACAATGATGGGTTTAATTTTCTGAACAAACAAAAATGTATAAATTCTGTTTTAAGTGAAACTAAGGTAATGTTTCCTTTTATTGTTATTTTATCCCCTTGTTTCTTTAATAAATTTTAAAGAACACTTTACCAACATCTCATTATCTTTCACTTAATCCTATACTATGGGCACAGGGATCATTTCCCCATGCCCATCTAGGGGACAATGTTTTGGTCACTGCGAGGAAACTGGAGAAAACCCACATGTACATGAGGGGAATATGGAAATTCAACCCAGATCGGTATTCGAACCTTGATCCCAGCGCTGAGAGGCAGACGTGCTAAACACTACCTCATCATGCGATTTACTTTACCAAAATAGAATTTGTACTGTTTTTTTCAACAATTTCTCCAAAATTGAAATAATATTAATGGATGTGGTGTTGCTCACCCATAAATGTTACTTTTTTATGCCAAATTTAGTTTGTTATATGTCCAAGCTGCACCATATTTTAAGGGATTTTACTTTGCTTATATTACCATTATGTGTCCAACACATGCCTTTACAATCCTGTTAGCAACAGTTTCTAATTTTTTTTAGTGTCATTTAGAATGTTTATAGCTATACAGAAGAATATATAACTAGGTAAATGTATTACAGGTTGATGAGGCTCCTCTGAGGAAGAGACATGAGCAAGGCTGGGTGATGGAGGTCACTAAAGACCTGGATCACTGCATACGGCGCATAAGGTTTTTAAATGAAATAATAATAAGACAGTAAAAGACTTTTTGAAGTCCATTTAAATGTTTATTATTTATCTCCCAGGGAAGCCAGAAGTTCAAGGATGGCACTTAGTTTGGGTTACCATGGCAACATTGTAGATTTGTGGTAAATATTAATGGTCCTATTCTGCTGAGTAGAAATATTAATGTGTCTTTACAATAAATGTGTTTTATTTGCATTGTTTCACTTCTACGTGCTCTCTCTCTGTGCGTGTGTGAGTTACAGGGAGCGTCTGTGGCAGGAATATGAACTCACTGGGGATTTATTGGTGGATCTGGGTTCTGATCAGACATCACTACACAATCCATTTAGTGGTGGATACTACCCAGTCCAGCTTAGTTTTACACAAGCAAACAAACTTATGAACTCTGATCCTCAACACTTTAAATCCATCATCCATGAAAGGTACATGCGTCACACAGATACATTCAGTCATTGTTTTCCGTATAATCCTCTATTAGGTTCTTTTAAACTAAAACCAGTTAAAGATGCAAATTGTAAGGCTTGCTTTTAAAATGTCTTAATCTTAACAGTATCAGTCAGAGAATAAATGAAACCGCTTCTGTAAACTTTTGTTTGTGAAGTCTTTGCAGGCATGTAGCTGCAATTAATAAGCTATGTGAGAAAGGAATGTTCTTTTGGGATTATGGCAATGCTTTCCTCTTGGAGGCTAAACGAGCAGGTCGGTATGATTGCGTGCCTCTTAAGACAAGTGCAAACTGTACGTGTATTTAATTTAGATTTTATGATCATTTTATCTTCACCAGGTGCTGATGTGGTGAAGACAGGGGGTGGTGATATAGTGTTTAAATATCCCTCCTATGTACAGCACATTATGGGGTGGGTCATAAAGACACTTCTCAGGCTAAACACTTGACATGCTAACTAACCAGAGTAACTGATACTGAACCACTTCTCTATCTGTTCAGTGATATCTTCTCTCTTGGATTTGGGCCTTTTCGCTGGGTTTGCACCTCAGGAAACCCTGCTGATCTGACACAAACTGATAACATTGCCACTTCTGTGCTTGAGGAGATCAGTGCTACAGTAACAGAGCGGGTTAAACAACAGTACATGGATAATATTCGCTGGATCCGTGAAGCTGGAAAACACAGCATGGTACGGTAAACTTTTTAATGCACATTAGTGGAACATAAATTACACTTACATGCACACACACATTATACATCATTTGTGTGTGTGTGGGGGGGGGGTGTACAGTCTACATGCAGTAAAGATAATAAAAACATGCACTAGTACAGAAAAAAAATGTAATATAACATATATTTATTCGACATTGTCTAAATGGCTTTATCTTATGCTAGTGAAAAACTAAAGTGAAAGGCCGTTTCAGTTCACCCTTAAGTAATTCATAGTGTAGCCAATGACCACCCTAACAAGTTTTTATTTTAAATGTTGGCTTTTTATATATTTATGCCTGGTGTCCACACCATTTTTCAAACCCTTAAATTTGAGACAATTATAAACACTGCAGAATGTGTTTTTGTTTAAATGTGGACAAGGTAAAAATGTCTATTTAAAACAAAAACATATTAGTGTGGTTGTAGTCTTAGCAATCTACAAACCATAAGCATATTGTTTATTATTGCAGGTATTTTTCTTGTATTTATTGAACTAAAACAATAAATAGTCTTTAAACAAAAAAGAACATAGAAACCGAGTAGCGTAACTAATATTTGAGAAAATAAAAATGACCCTGCAGGTCCTTAATCAGTAGCAGTTGGCTACGTCTATTGAAAAAACATTAGTAAGGCTTTGTGGTTAGCACGTTTGCCTCTCAGTGTAAGGAATCCAGGTTAGAATTAGAGCTCAACGGATTTTCCATGTTCTCCCTATGTCTGCATGAGTTTTTTTCTGAGTTCTCTGGTTTCCTCCCACAGTCCAAAAACATGGATTTAAGGTGAACTGACTGCTCTAAATTGCCCATATCTAAAATTGTCAATTTTTCAAGGAACTAGCTATAAAAAAGGGGGCAGCCAGATCAGTTAATGCTCAGGTTTGAGGATATTACAGTGTAGCTGGTTTCTCCTGAACTACTGTGTAAGTCGTTTTGAATAAAAGCTAAATAACAGAATGTAAATGTGAGGTAATAAATCAAAAAATATTAACATAAGAAATGTTAATTAGAAAAAATCCTCTATTTAAAAAAAAAGTGTGAACAATACACACAGTATTATTTTCGAAATTTAATGAATACAACATTTAAAAATAGATACATTAAATATTTTTTTAATTATTGAATTTAATAAATTGTTAGCTTTTTTTTCTGAGAAATTAAATATTTTAAGATGTTCCCTATGGCAGATGAACTACATAAATGACAGGCTGAAGTTTGTAGGTTTACTCTAGGTTTTATGTTGAAACTTGCATGATTGCTTAGAAAAGAAACAGAATAAAAAAGAAAAAGACCAAATACAAATGGTTCCTGGTGTGTACAATACTAGCCTCAGGTAATTGTATTTTAAAAAACGAACATTGAATATAATACAGAATACTGACTCTATTGTTTTTATTTTAGGTTGTTGGCTCTCAGGCACGGATCTTATACTCAGACCAGAGAGGGAGGGTTGCTATTGCTTTAGCCATAAACCATGCTGTGGCAAAAAGCATAGTTACGGTAAGGACCAGCACATTTGCACATGTAATGCTCCACACTGCATGGCTAAAAGTAAGTGAACACCTGACAATAACACATATATGATTTTATTGAGCATCCCATTTTAAATATATGGGAAGTTTGTAAATAGAGTCCTTGAAAACTAGTGGTTTCCCTGAAACTTCCTTGAAAAATATTCTTCCCAAATATTAGAGGGTGTCCAAAATTCATGTTTCAAATTCATATATATATATATATATATATTTCACCCCATTATTATGCAAATGTAAAAAAAATATTCTACTCCATTTTATATATTCCATATATTTGCAGAGATTGCATTCCATTTGCACAGAAGTACATATACAGTGTGTGCAGAATTATTAGGCAAGTTGTTTTTGAGAGGATTCTGTTTATTTTTGATCAACTATCTTCTCAATCAACCCAAAAGACTTGTGAATATCAAAGCTTAATATTACTGAAAGTTTAAATGTTTTTTTATTTAGATTTTGCTATCTCAGGCGGATATCTGTTTGTGCAGGTAACTATTACTGTGCAGAATTATTAGGGAACGTAATAAAAACCAAATATGTAGCCATCTCACTTGTTTATTTTCACCAGGTAAACCAATATACCACAAAATTTAGAAATAAACATTTCTGACATTCAAAAACAAATCAGTGACCAATATAGCTACCTTTCTTTACGATGACACTCAAAAGCCTTCCAACCATAGATTCTGTTCAGATCAGGTGAACAAGGTGGCCATGGCATTAATTTTTCTTCTTTTAGACCTTTGCTGGCCAGCCACGCTGTGGAGTATTTGGATGCATGTGATGGAGCATTGTCCTGCATGAAAATCATGTTGTTTTTTTTTTTGAATGATACTGACTTCTTCCTGTACCATTGCTTGAAGAAAGTGTCTTCCAGGAACTGGCAGTAGGTCTGGGAGTGAGCTTCACTCCACGCTCAACCCGAAAAAGTTCCACAATTTCATCTTTGATTGTACCAGCCCAAACCAGTACTCCACCTACAACTTCCTGGCATCTGAGTCAGAGTGGACCTCTCTGCTCTTTACTGATCCAGCCCCGGGCCAATCCATCTGGCCCATCAAAAGTTACTCATTTCATCAGTCCATAAAACCTAAGAAAAATCAGTGTCTTCAGATATCAGTTATTTCTTGACCTAGTCTTGATGTTTTATCTTATGCTTCTTGTTCAAATTGGTTGTTTTTCAGTCTTCCTTACTTTGGCCATGTCAAATACTTAACTGTGGGCATGAGGTGTTTTGCTGCATACTCATCCTTGGTGTTTGCCAGAGCCACATAGAATGTTTCTGGCCAAAAAGTTCCATCTTGGTCTTTTAAGACATTTTAACTGGAGGTGATAATAATTATAGGGGCACTGTATAAATCCGAGAACAATGTATGAACACTTTTTTTTCCCCAGAAATATTGTAACGATTTCGACAGCAGGAGTTGGAACTCTCATACAGCTACATGGCATAGTGAATCATAAGAACCTTTAACAACACGTGGTTCAGCCAGAAAATTTAATGCAGTATACTGCCCCGTCACACAGCGAAGAGGTTAATCAGTTCTTTGAAACTGAAAACAGTGAAATAATGGACTGGATTTGCCAAGAACCCACAAGAGTCAAAGATATGTGGAAGAGACTGAAAAAAGAGTGGCCCAAATTTACAGCAGATGAGTGTGAGAGACTAGTAATGTCCTGTGGCTGCAGATGTGCTAAAGTCATTCAAAGCCTGTACACGTTCTACTGATTAGTGACTGTTATAACCTTTATTTAGTTGTAATATTTCTCTGTGCTAGTCATTGCCGTTCTCTAATTATGATCATCACATTTTCTTTGCAAAATAAAGGTTTTATACTGAAATACTTTAGTTATTTTGTAAAGCACTGTTCTAGTTTTTAAATAATAATTTGATGACCATCATGTCTTTCTTTTTAGGCTCCTGTAGTGATTAGCAGAGATCATCATGATGTTAGTGGCACTGACAGCCCCTTTAGAGAAACCTCAAATGTATATGATGGGTCCGCCTTTTGTGCAGGTAGACATTTAAATGTACTTGAACATGCATGTAATCTCAAACTCAGTTTACAGCACCTTTACTCACCCAAAATCATTATCTGGTTTTCTTGTAGACATGGCTGTGCAAAATGTAATTGGTGATGCATTCCGTGGTGCCACCTGGGTTGCTTTGCATAATGGAGGTGGTGTGGGATGGTAAACAAAAGTCTTGTTAATTTATTTATTCATTATCTTCTGCTTAATCCTCTACTAGAGTCGCAGTGGGGTTCCCCATGCTCATCCAGGGGAGAACGTTTTAAATGCTTGGCAGATATACCCAGGACAGGGCACCAATCTATCGCTGTGCACTCGCTCAAACAGCCCCACACACAAACTATATGGGGCAATTTAGAACAATTTACCTTGAATCCATGTTTTTGTATTGTGGGACAAAACCCCACGTGTAAACGGCGAAAACATGGAAACTCCACTCAGAATAGGATTCGAACCAGAAATCCCCAGCGCTGAGAGGCGAGCGTGTAAACCACTAAGCCACCAAGTTGCCATACAAAAGTCTTATTATATTTAAAAAAAATACAAAAACATTGGTGGGTTTTTTATTGCTGAGAAATGTCCAGCTGACTCTTATTTATATACTATACTATACTATACTATACTATATACTAATAATAGTATTATGTATATATTAAAAATTAGGGGTGAGGTCATGAATGGAGGCTTTGGATTAGTTTTGGATGGTTCAGAGGAAGCTGAAAAAAGGGCCAGACTTATGCTGAACTGGGACGTCTCAAATGGGGTGAGTCAGACTCTTCTACCCAAAGAAAATTGTAAAATTATTGTTGTTTAAAAGAAAATTTAAATGACAAGGTTAGTTTTACAAAGTTTTTAAAATAATTTTAAGTGACTACTGTTAAAGAAAAATTCAGTAATTATTGAGACAATTTTTCTTTTATGAACTTTATATAACAGAATTACACAAAAACAATAAATATTGGTGTTTAGTTTTTGTATGTCTATTTTCTGTGATTGTATTCGTATCACAGATATTGTTCGTGTATTGGATCTGCAGGTAGCTAGGAGGTGCTGGTCTGGAAATTCCAATGCATATGAGACGATTCAGCGTACAATGGAGGATCAGAAAATGCTCAAAGTTACCATGCCTCACCATGTGCAGGATGAGCACATTCTGGACAAAGCACTAAAGGGCTAAAGCAACACTTCCATACTTACTTTGCACAGAACATTAATAGCATAACCTGTAGTAGTACACGTTCAAAGAAAGAAAATATGGTTTTCTTGTTGGATTCTAGATTATGAGACTCATCTGTTTTAAAAATAACTGTCAACTTTATTATTCATTTAGCCAAATTTTAGATTTTTTTTTTTGTCTTTATGTTACAAGAGGAAAATATTGGTATATATATATTTTATATAAGTCCATGTTAAAAAAAATAACATACATTTTATAATATTAATTTTAATCTGGTCTCAAATTTCTTTGGTCTTCATATTTTTAACATGGACAAAAAAAAACAACAATCAAAATCCAGAGAGTATTGAGTTATGTTAAGCCAAATCCAACAATGTGATCAATAGTTTTAATATTGATATGGTCTTAAAGCTTTGATCTGCACTGCATTTACATTCAAGCACATATTTAAAAATTGCATTCATATACTGCATACATATTTAGAAGACTCCAGTTGCTATACCTAACCATATATTTTATTACTCGTTTATGACTTTGTTGCATTTCACCAATGGGTGCTAAATTTCATTCGGGATCAATAAAATATGTCTGTTGAAAAATCATACATGTGAACCACTTACTTTAAACCTTGACATAGTTTTTGCATTAGAGGCAAAATAATTAACGTGGTCGATTTTGGTGCTGTTTAATTAGACAGAAGGACCAATAAGTTGGTGAATGTGGAAACAGTCATTTTCACATTTAAAGTTTTTTTTTTTTTCAGAAACACGCACAAGTCTGTCCACAAAGCTTCCTTCCATGCTGCCAGACACTTATACTGTACCATTCTCTGTTGGTGACAAAAACATGCTTCTTGTTCAGCTGTACACATAAATATTCAATCTGTCTATCTATTAGATCAAAGTGCAAGATGGAACTATGAACTATCCAGGCTAAATATACATTATTTTAATATTTTGATCTTAATACAGATCAAAACAAATCTAAAAACCAGAACTGATTAACCTCTGAAATGGTACACTTAATTATATTAAAACTGATTTTAATTTAAAGATGTCATGTGACGCTATGCAATATTTTTGTCTGTATAATGTCCCAATAATACACATTAAATATATGCTATATACGTCATATTTTATAAATTCAGTCAACGCTTTGTCATACCTTTTATTTTTTCCATTTTTGGTCTATAAATTTCAATCCTTCTGCTTAGTACATGAATAAATTGGGGAAGTCGTAGGATTGTGGTTAGGGAACGAACAATGCAACCTGAAGGTCTCCAGTTTGATTCCTGGTCCCAGTAAGTGCAATCACAAAGTACCCTTGGGCAAAGCACCAAACCCCAATTGTGCCCCAGGTGCAGTATGCAAGCTGTCCACCACCCTGGGCACGTGTGCTCACATCACTCAGTGTGAATGTGTGCTTTACTGCATAGATGGGTTAAAGGTGGAGGGCAAAATCCTTCTCTGTGTACATACAGTAATAATGTGATTATACTTGCCAAAAATGCTTACAGAGGAATTTGTCCTCCATATTTAATCCATCCATGCAGTAAAAGACACATACATATACTACTGTACATACACTAGTGAATTAAGCATGTACTTCAGGTCGCAGGGCTGGTTCCTCAACCACAAACCTACGACTGTCACAGAAGGCAAATTAAACCACGCTTTCACTTAAATTCACACTCTAAAGGCAGGTTTTACACACTTTAATTGTAAATTCTTCAGCATCTTTTTATGGGTATGTGTTCTTCATATAAGTACCAAACCCCAATAACGCGCTAGAAAAGGACCATCATGTATTGCCATCTTTCCTTTTTGAATCAGCAAACAGAATTTCTTTAAACAACCTCTTTTGCTCTAATTTATCATTTACATGTTTTCGTTTCTTTTGTTTTCTTATTCTTGATTGTTCCCTCATTTTTAGAAGCTCACTATTTTCACCTTTATAGGCAATGTCTAGTTTCTCACGCATGATTTCCCTCGCGAGTTTTCTGTTCTGCTCCACAGATCTGGTTTGGTGACACTGAAACAAAAAGAAACCCATTTGCTGCAGTTCATTGGAAGTGACTGTCATTACAGCTGCGTAAACTTTTCTTTGAAATCACCCACCTTAACAGTAATACCTGTGGGAATGTGCTTCATTACCACACAGTTACTTGTTTTGTTAGTAGCTTGTCCGCCAGGTCCGGATCCACGAACGAACTGCTCCTCCAGCTCATCTTCCTTTAATTCCACCAGTTCACGCAAGTGTTTCTTTCCTGCTCTGTAAATTCCAGGCCAAACGCCGCCATGACTCAAATAAAATGCTTCCACTACAGGGTTTCTCACAAAGAACAACTGTCGAACTGTACGCCATGACAGCATTGTGTCCTTATAATAAAAACAAACTCATTTCCAGTAGTAAACAGTTTCGTTACAGACGTTTACTTAACAGAAAAGGGTTTTTTTCTTCACTTGTTGGATATTATTAACAAAAATTCGCAACATCGCCACCTACTGGCCCGTATGGCATAAAGAGCCGTGATTAACTGTGACGCTGAGCATATGAACCTTCCGTAGCATGGTAACCATAGTAACATTTGGTAAAGAGTCTAAAATTCTATTCAGAACCAAAAAGCAACAGATACACTGTGTTAAATTCAAGCGTATTTGTGAAGCAGAGATTTTTTTCTTTAATATTTTACTCATGTTTTAAATGACATGATTAATGTTGCATTTTCCCAGAATCTGATTAAAGCCTAGGTTAGTAAACAGTTTAATTACAAAAGGCAGTGTTTTGTATGTTCTGGTAAAATTCAGTTAGGTATTGTACCGTTTGACAGCAAAGGTCGTAATAGATGTGTGGTATTCGTATTTAATACACCAATGTTTTACTCTTAACCAGAAGTTTAATAACGTCAGGGGTTTAAACAAGAACAGTATTATTATGTTTGGTCGATGCAACGCACGGGGACAGTGTGTTTTCAGAGATTCACATTCACGATCTGCTAACAAACTTTGTAGCAAAAAGAATCTTTTGCTTATAGCAGTGTTTTTACTGACAGTCTACAACTTGTAGAAAAAATACACACACGGAGAGACAAAAGTATCTTTTCGGTCCTACATATGGATTAAATGTGAAAACCATAATGGGAAAAAAACACTTAATAACGTTGACTAATAAGTGTAGACAACCTATTTAGTATTATTAAAATGAAAAATGACCAGCAACCGATTAACACAATTTAAGTGTTGTTTCTTTTAACATGCTTTATTTTTTATTTCAAATTTTAGGAAAAATTAAGCAGAGTTGTGATGGAACCAAGGACTGTAAGAATTAAAGGTAAGTGCAATGAACCCATGTACCCACTAAGTCCACATTTTACTGCAATTTCACAAAAAATAAAAGTATTTTGCCATTTGTTGTAATGTGTAATGCAATAAAATGGTTACGTCCATAACATTTTTTTGGCATACAAATCACATTTTTCATTGTTTAGTTAGCCCCGCCTAAGTGTCAGTGACGAGGATCACTGACAAGAAGACACCTTAAAACTTGGGTGATTTGGGACCTGTCAGAAATCATCAATTTTCAGTCATAAGAAATAAACATTTCTGACATTCAAAAACAAAACCAAAAACAAATTAGTGACCAATATAGCCACCTTTTCTTACGATGACACTCAAAATCTTTCCATCCGTGGATTCTGTCAGGTGCTTGATTTGTTTATGATCGACATTGCGTACAGCAGCCACCACAACCTCCCAGACATTGGTCAGAGAGGTGTATTGTTTTCCCTCCCTGTAGCTCTCATATTTTATGTGGGACCACAGGTTCTTTATGGGGTTCAGATTAGGTGAACAAGAGGACCATGTCATTATTTTTTCTTCTTTTAGACCTTTACTGACCAGCCATGCTGTGGAGTATTTGGATGCATGTGATGGAACATTGTCCTGCATAAAAATCATGTTTTTCTTGAATGATACCAACTTCTTCCAGTATCACTGCTTGAAAAAGGTTTATTCCAGAAACTGGCAGTAGGTCTGGGAGTTGAGCTTCACTCCATGCTGAACCTGAAACTGTCCCACAAGTTTAACTTTGATGACACTAGCCCATACCAGTACCCCACCTCTACCTTGCTGGTGTCTAAGTCGGAGTGGAGCTCCCTGCCCTTTACTGATCCAGCCTCGGGCCCATCCATCTGGCCAATCAAGAGTCATTCTCATTTAATTTGTCCATAAAACCTTATAAAAATCAGTTTTAAGATATTTCTTGGCCCAGTCTTGACGTTTTATCTTATTTTTGTTGTTCAAAGGTGGTAATTTTCCAGCCTTCCTTACCTTGACCATGTCCCTGAGTATCGCGCACCTTGTGCTTTTTGATACTTCAGTAACATTGCAGCTCTGAAATATGGCAAAACTGGTGTAAATAGCATTGTCAGCTTTATGCTTGATTTTCCTCAATTCATAAGTTAGTTATTTTGTGCCTTTTTTATTTCAACATGCTTCTTGCAAAACCCATTGGCCATTTGCCATGAGACACTTGATTGCTCGCTGATCACGCTTCAAAAGCTGGGCAATTTCAAGACTGCTGCATTCTTCTGCAAGATATCTCATAACCCATTCTGACCCATTTTGCCAAAGGAAAGGAAGTTGCCTAATAATTAGGCACGCTGTATATATATAGGGTGTTAATGTCATTAGACCACACCCCTTCTCATTACAGAGATGCATATCACCTGATTTACTAAATTGGTAGTTGGCTTTCAAGCCTATACAGCTTGGAGTAGGAAAACGTATAAAAAGAATGATGTGATCAAAATACTCATTTGCCTAATAATTCTCCACACAGTGTATATATATATATTTTTAAAGTGGTCTAAAATACTACATCCCATCCAAATGCCTAAAAAACAGAGAGCACATGCTGATATCAATGACAAATAATTTATAATTCTGAAAGTGGCCACAGTGGTGTGAAAAAATGTTTGCCCCCTTGTTAAAAAATACTTTAACTGGTTTATCACACCTGAGTACATTGTCTCTAGCCACAACCAAGCCTGATCATTGCCACACCTGTTCTCAGTCAAGACATTACTTAAATAGGACCTGCCTGACAAAGTGATGTCCACCAATAGATCCTTAAAAGCTACACATATCTTAATCAGAAACAATTAAGAAAGTAATTGAGATCTATCAGTCTGGAAAGGGTTATGAAGCCATTTCCAAAGCTTTGGGAATCCAGCTAACCACTTTAAGAGCCATTATCCACAAATGACTAAGATATGGAACAGTGGTGAACCTTCCCAGGAGTGGCTGCCTGCCCAAAATTACCACAAGAGCCCAGGTCAAAAAAGACCCCCCAACAATGTCCAAAGAACTGCAGGCCTCACTTGCTTTAGTTAAGGTCAGAGTTCATGCCTTCACCATCAGAAAGAGACTGGGCAAAATGGTCTGCATGGCAGAGTTGCTGCCTTCCAAGACTTGCTGTGATGAATGGAACTATGAATTCAGCCGACTCCTGAAGGAGAATGTCCAACCATCTGTTCGTGACCTCAAGCTGAAATGAGCTTGGGTTCTGCAGCAACCCAATGATCCAGAAGACACCAGCAAGTCCACCTCTAAATGGTGAAGAAAAAACAAATGAAGATGTTGGAGTGGCCTAGTCAAAGTCCTGACCTGAATCCTATTGAGATGCTGTGGTATGAACTTAAAAGGGCCATTCATGCTCAAAAAACCTATAATGTAACTGAATTAGAACAATTCTGCAAAGATGAGTGGGCCACAAATCCTCCAGAACACTGAAAAAAGACTAATTGCAAGTTTTTGCAAACACTTGGTTGCAGTTTTTGCAGCTAAGGATGGCCCATGCAGTTATTAGGTTAAGGGGGCAATCACTTTTTCACACAGGACCATGTAGGGTGTTTTTTTCTCATAGTTATATAATTATTACTATTGTTTAATATGGACTCTACTCTGATGCTGCCTGGCCGCTTAAGGAGGATGAGTCCCCCACTGAGCCTTGGTCCTTCCAAGGTTTCTTCCTAAAATTACATCATTACAGGGAGTTTTTTGCTCTTTGGGGGTTTAGGCTTTTTACACTGTTGTAAAAAGCGCTATAGAAATAAATTACTTGGACTTGAATGCAAATGTTCACCTTTGGATGATTATATTTTTAAAAACGATGTAGGGGAGATATCTTTTTTATAAATACCTGGCTACGTGAGAACTAGGCCTGAATTTAATAGTATGCTGTTGAAAACCCCCCGTCCCCCTCTCCAGTTTTATCGATGGACAAGTTAATACATTTAAACCAAGCCAGCTAATCGATATTTTATATCCAGATAATACGCAGATGGTAATTTTGGTTTTCAGAGACACATCTTCTTGTTGCACTGCAGGTTTCCTTCAGCAGCCTGTCAATAGCTGGATTGTGATATTACACTCCGGGGTTCGGAACAATCCACCTCCACTCCACTCTAAAACAATGACTCACAATCATTTAAAGTAATATCTCTCCTGAGATCAGCCAATATGATGATGCAGTGTTTTCTGAAAAAACGAGCTATAAAGTGAGGGCACAGACAGAAACACAGAGCGAAAGTGGAAACATGTCCCAGGGTGCACCGTAGACTTTTCCTTTTTTTTTCTTTCCCGTGCATCACAGCAAGGTGCCCAGGCGAAACTGCTGATGCCGGCCCATCCCGGCGTCTCTGTACTCTCCGAGGACACTTCATAAAGCGCTTGGAACTGTAAATCTAAGCAATATAGTGGTAAACAATGAGCAGCTGGGGGGGAGTGAAACAGTTCTAACAGTTGATAATAGTTTCGTTAGGCTTGCTTTCCAATTGGACTCTACGTATACACCGTAAACAAGCACATACATCAGCCGCCATCAGTGCGTAATGCCTCACCAATATTAGACTTTCCGTTAGACGTACCTGGTGCTTGCGCCTACAATGGCCTCTGTGCTGTGTGATGGAGATGGATGCCTACACCTTAGAGTTTGAAGTTATTTTTGTGTTGTTGCATGGCCAGCAGGAATGGTGCACAGCTAAACACTGAGTGGCCCAGCTTCAGTGAATCATTCTTGCATTGACAGGAAGCAGGCCTGCGTCTCTAACCTGTATTATGATGAATGCCTAGAGGTAACTGGAGGTGTTAGAGAAAGATGCGATTGGTCCATCCAATGCACAGTCCGCTTGTCTAATAGTGTGCATTCCTCATGGGATTTCAGGTGACTGTGTACCTTGGTCAAGGCTTATGGGTGAGTGCGTATTCGCTGGGCATGCTATTGTTTACAGCAGAAAACTCACACAAAAGGTGAGACAAAAAACGCTGGAGACTGTAAACACCCACGGTGACTTCATCCAGACATCAAGAGACTCATGCCCCCTTTATAAGACTGATTGATAACAGTCAGTAGTCATGCGGTCCATATTGTGTTTATTGTGGTTTGTGCAATCCTTCCAAATAGCGCACTACATATCAAGAGTGCAGGCATATGGATTGTGCAGTATGTGATGGAACATCCTGTGTAGGTGGAGCTATATTCATTTTTAGAACAGTGTCTAAGAAGATCTAAGTCTTCAAATCATGGAATATGCATGCTGGAGCCCCACCCCCTTTTTCCCTGACGATGTCACGCTCCCTTTTATGTCTTAACATGGCCAACGGTTCATTCATTCATTCATTATCTTCCGCTTATTCCTTTATGAGGGTTGCGGTGGGTTCCCCATGCCCATCCAGGGGAGAAC
>JAOUQT010012021.1:0-12142 GCA_025769995.1 Xyliphius kryptos | reverse complement strand
TGTGTGTTTCACTGCACGGATGGGTTAAATGTGGAGGACAAATTCCTCTGTGTGTAAGCACAGTAGGCAAAATTAATTACTTTACGTTACTTTACTATACTCTGACCTAAATATGGAAATTAGTTTAGTTAATAAACTAAAACTAAACACTAATATTTAATTCAACTTTATTTAGGAGTTTTAGGTGAAGGGGACATTTAAAAAAAACCCAAATGATATAATATGGACTGGAAACAGGTTTTACTGTTTTTGCTGTGAGGTTTTACTGATGTCATAAGATTCTGCATTAATGACATGTATGATGACTGATTACAGAGCATTAATTTTTATAAACTTGTTTGGTGGTTGTAGGTCCAAAGTTCGCCCCAGGGGGCGGTACTGAACAGCAGCTCTTTGCTCACATCCATACCTACCTATCAGGAAAGCTTCAGGTGGGTGGGTATAATCCTTAGATCTTCCTGAAATCATGTTATGGCCAAAAGTAAGAGAACACCACATCTTTGTTAAACTTCTCACCTAATCTCATTATCTTCTCCTTTATCATCTACGAGGTTCTCCATGCTCATCCATGGGAGACAGTTTCAGGTGCTGGGCAGCTACACCCAGGACAGGGCGCCAATCTATCATTGGGCACACACTCACTCACACGCACACACCAAACACACACCAAACACACACACACACACACACACACACACACACACACACACACACACACACACACACACACACTATATTGGGGCAATCTAGAGCAGCCAATTCCCTTTGAACCCATGTATTTAGACTGAGGGAGAAAGCCAGAGAACCCAGAGGAAACCTACATGGACACGGGGAGAACATGGAAACTCCAAAAAGATTAAGATTCGAACCTGAATTCCCAGTGCTGAAAGAAGAACATGTCAACCATCAAGCACCAATGCCACCCCCTATTTAAACATATGTTGAGTAATCAATAAATTGGTGGTCATTCTATGCTCCTTATTATGTCCATGTATAGCATTCTGGGTCTTCAATGGATGTCCATCCATCCATTATCTATTGCTTAATAATAGGGCCATGTGTATGTATGTGTTGGGGGGATGGCTGTGGGGGATTTCCCCATGCCCATCCAGGGGAGAACATTTTGGGCACACGCCCACACACACTATATAAGGACAATTTTGAGCAGCCTATTTAAGTTCAACTTTTGGATTGTGGGAAGAAACTGAAGAACCTGGAGAAAACCCACACAGACACAAGCGGAGAACATGGACACTCTGATCGAGATCTCCAGCACTGATGCAAGAATAAAAACTTTTTTATATGACAAGGTTCCTGTGTAAGGCATGGTATGATCTGGTAAATCCATAAAGCCTTCAACATCCAACATCAGTAACTAACCTCATTAAAGTCTAACTGCCACTGTCCTGGGTGTGTATGCCCAGCGCCCGAGACGTTCTCCCCTAGATGGGCATTTAGTGTTCTTTAAAAAATCGACGAGTTCAAGTAAATTGAATTAATGCTGTGTTTATGTATTTTAGGATTTACATTAGCTGCTGCTTAGCCTTTAAGAGCGGTTCTGACATTTACACTGCACATACTTTGGCTTTTAAGTGCATCTTATTTATTTACTAATCCTGTAATACATTGTTTGCAGCTTTGCTGTTCCAGCCAAGTCTGAAAATCAAGGCCTAGACCAAAACTTCCATGAGCCCACGGCAGTTATAAGAAGACAAGTGAAGCGACATCACCGTCGGCGTCAGAAAAACAGTGGCTGCATGTCTAGATGTACAGAACAGCCAATGCCCGCGCACGCTCACACAGACTCGTCTTCTGGTGACGAACAGCAGCGAAAGCAAGCTCGCTCTTGGAGCCAAGAAAAGGATCGGCGTCGACGACGTGCCCGCAGGCAGTTCTGCGAGCAGGAGGTCCAGAAGGAAAACCTTAAAGGTTCTCTTAAAGAGGAGCTACAGGAGCAGCCAATCATGACGACATACGAGGAACGAGGGGTGGGAGACCCTGATATGGCCGTTCCTTCAGATCAGAAATATGCAGATTCCTTTAATCAGAATGGTGGCACCAAACAAGCAACTGATGATGAACTGGAGGTCTGCAGGTGAGGAACGTGGAAGAGGTCGAATGAATCGTTGACATCTTTACTGGTTATGATGTTTTGTAGGATCTGCCACTGTGAGGGCGACGACGACTGCCAACTCATTGCGCCGTGCAGGTGCACAGGAAGTCTACGCTTCGTGCACCACGCCTGCCTTCACCAGTGGATCAAAAGCTCAGACACGCGCTGCTGCGAGCTGTGCAAATATCACTTCATTATGGAGACCCACCTCAAACCCCTCCGCAAGGTGGGTCACTATTAGTGCCAGTTCAGCTTGTTGATGAGACGTGGTGGTGCAATGGCTGGCAGTGGGTTTACTGAGTTCAATGCCAAAGCAGCACTTACCAGGTCCGTTCTGTGTGGAGATTGGCATGTTTCTCCAATGTCTGTATCTGTGGGTTAGCTCTGGGAGCTCTGGCTTTCTCCCAAAAGCCATGTTAGTAAAAGAACTGGTGATAGTTACCTGCCCTGTGGAGCAGACAAAGTCTCCATTGTACAAAATGGAGGCAACAAAGTGGCTTCTACCTGCCAAATAGACCCTCATAAACAAGACATAACAGTCGTAACAGCACTATTGTGTAATGGTACACAAAAGTAATAGATCTGTTCACAATGTGGTAGAGGATCTCACAGCCTCGGGAAGAGTTCAGAAATCAAAATTTGGTGGAATAAGCACGATTTTTAATCACAGCTTTTATGCATCCTGACATGCTTTCCACCAGTCTTTAACACTGCTTTTGGGTGACCTTATGCCACTCTTGGTGCAAAAATTCAAGCCCTTCAGCTTTGTTTGATGGTCTTGGGATTATCCATCTTCCTCTTGATTACACAACAGAGTTTTTTAATGGGGTTCCAGTCTGGAAATAGGGTCATTGCCATGACAGGGTCTTGATCTAGTTGTCCTTCATCCAAACATTGATTTACCTAGCTGTGTGGCAGGGAAAATTGTTCTGCTGGAAAATCAGTACACAGAGTTGAGGAACATTGCCAGTGCAGAAGAAAGCAAGTTAATTTCCAGGATAACCCTCTCAAAGATGAACCAGCCTTGCTGAAGCATTCCCAGATCATCACTGACCCTCCACCATATTTCACAGTGGGTGCATGACACTTTGGCTTGTACAGCTCTCCAGGTCTCGATCTAACCATTATAAGAGCAGGTGTTGGGCAAAGCTGAAACTTGGCCTCAGTCCTCTATGGTCCAACCCTTATGGTCTTTTGCTTCAAAACTTCAGCCTGGCTCTCCATTGCTTCCCATTAATGAGAGTCTTTTTTCTAGTTTTACATGACTTGAGCCCTGCCTCTAGGAGACTGTTACCAACTGTTCTTGCCGTGCACTTCACCCCAGATTTTGCCCTCTGCCTTTGTGATCAAGAGAATGATGGATAGTTCCAAGCCACCAAATAAAGCTGAACTGCTTGAATTTTTGCACTAGTAGTGGCATAAGGTCACCCAAAAGCAGTGTGAGAGACTGTTGGAAAGCATGCCAAGCCAAGACTGTGCATGAAAGCTGTGATTAAAAATCATTCTTATTCCACCAAATATTAATTTCTAAACTCTTTCTGAGTTAAAACACTAGTATTGCTGTTTCTAAATGAATAGGACCTTGTTTGAGGTCTAAAAGCACTGCAGTTTTTTTCTTCATAATGTCTTTCCTGGACAGTTCCAGTTTTAACAGACCGACCGGTTATGAGACCATGTTAGCATGTTGTGAAGAAAACCGAGCCGAGTTTGATTCCATTTCCAATGTTCCATTTGGCGACTGGGCTGAATGTATAATAATCTGGACTTTTCATATGCATATTAAGTGTTTATATGAGTGCAGGAAGGGTTTATTAAAGCAATACGAGTGGGCATGGCATTATTGTGAATAAATTATGGGAAAGAGGTGTTGTTAGACCTGACGCATAGCGGAGTAACGTTACGCCTCTTTTCTGTGATTTATTCACAATAATTCACGACCTTGATATTTAGAATACTGTCATCCAGTGGCCAAGTGGCAGAGCGCAATTTATAAAAACATCAGGAAAATAATGTATTGTCTAATGTAAGGTATTACAAACAGATAAATAGTAAAATAACTCTTCTGGCTCTCTGGAACATAACCGTCGTGATATGTGAGGTATTGCTGTACATGCTCATTGCTTCGGTAATAGATTTGTTACTGTCTAATTCCACAGCTAGCGGGCGAACGATTTAACATGCAAAGGAAGTTAGTGTAAAGAGTAGCAGAGATTAATCCTTTTTATGAGCTCTGGTTATCAATTGCCAAAAACATACCTCATAACTGTTGCACAGCACAACGAAATCGTTTCCACTCGCAGTTCAAACTTTGCCTCTTACGTGAGCTACACTTGGAATGGCATGCTTAGAGGTGGTTAAAGCTAAGGTGCAACTCACATCTCAGACTGGGTGTAGAGCTTGCTTCTTAATTTTAGTTCCTCCTTGTTTTGTTCATCCTGCCATTGTACCAAACTGGCCCATACCGAACGGTTTGTAAAGAATAGTGTACCGTTGCACCCCTAGTGTAAACAAACCAGTAGTCCAAAACATTCTGCTCTCCATTTTATTAATCTTTTTTTTCATTATCTTCCGCTAAATCTTCTACTAGATCGCAGGGAATTTCCATGCCCATCCAGGGGAGAACGTTTCGGGCACTGGTCAGATACACCCAGGACATGGAGTCAATCCATCGCTGGGCACAGTCACTCACACAGCCGCACACACAAACACACACTATACAGGCCAATTTAGAGCATTCAATTTAACTTGAATCCATGTTTTTGGACTGTGGAAACCGGAGAACATGGAGGAAACCCATGCGGGCATGGGAAGGACATGGAAACACCCTGATTGGGATTCGAACCAGGAATCCCCAGCGCTGAGAGGTGAACGAGATAACCACTAAGCCATCGTGCCGCCCTCTATTTCCTCATTACAAAAATAGAATGAAAAAAAAAAACAAGAGAGGGAAGCCTCCATTAGAACGTGCTACAGCATGTCCTAAACTTCCTGTTCCTTAAGACCTGTTTCTGTCTCTCCCAGTGGGACAATCTGCAGATGTCTCCAAGCGAGCGCAGGAAGATCTTTTGTTCGGTCCTGTTTCACCTGGTGGCTATGGTGTGTGCCATTTGGTCGCTTTACATCCTCATCGACCGCAACGCTGAGGAGTTACAACAAGGTAAAGTCTTGGACACTCCTATACATCTACATATCAGTTACGGGCTTAAAGTCACACCCCCAGTTGTATGTTCATGCATCTGCTTTACATAAGGATTTACAGCTAGACGGTAATATACACCCCTGTTTTTTTATATACTTTATTTTCATTTTGATAAAATTCTTTCTTGTGTAAATAATATAAGGTGATTGGTGTGTGTTGAGACTGTAGCGCCCAGGCGCATGGGTATAGTGGAGGAAAAGACGCAAGGCACTTGCTGTCTAGTGACCGGTGCATGGGTAGCGAGGAGAGGTAGACACAAGGTGCTTGTAGTTAGTGACTAGCACAAGGTCAGAGTGGAGGGGAAGACGCAAAGCACTTGGAATTTAGCGATTGGCGCATGGGTAGCGTGGAGACGAAGACGCGAGGCGCTTGACATCTGACTAAATGTGTCTGATCTCGCAGCATCGCTTTGCTTTCCAAAAACTTTACTAAAGACGGAACTGTAAAAAGTTATATCGCCAAATAAGCACATCAGTGAGTGACTTTAATGTAAAAATGCTCACCACCTAGGCGTAGAACGGCTAACGGGCCATTTAACTGTAAAAACCCCAAAACATTACTTATTCAAAAACAACTGCCTTTCAACTTTCATGTTGTTCTCCCCCACAGCACAGCACGGCAATTCTGCTAGCAAAGAATATAAACAGAAACATTCAGTGTCTATTAGTTCTGCTGAGAGTCAGACCCTCATCTTTATCTCTTTCCACCCCAGGTCTACTGGACTGGCTGTTCTGGACCAAGCTTGGCATGGTGGCCACCAGTCTGCTCGGTGGCGCCATCTTTTTGTACATCCAAAGCAAAGTCTATCTGCAGCTGTGGAGACGCCTTAAGGCTTTTAACCGCATCATATTTGTGCAAAACTGCCCTGACATTGAAACAAAGGCATCTCCTCAGGTGGCTTCTTTGGCCCTGGCCCAAACAAATGCCCCCACGTCCTAACTCAGAGGCACCACTAGTTTGACACGGTATGTGGGGGTGGACTGGACTTCAGCAGCAGAACCCATGTCAGATCTGGGTGTCTTGTTTTTAGAAGAACCATAAATAAAATATAGTTGGCATTTGCAAATCAGTGTTCCGGTTCCTTTCCCATCACACATGTTCACCGTATTACAGTATACAACAAATGAAGAATTAAATCTGGTGGAAGAGCAGTTTTCTTACCTCACAGCAAGAAAGTCCTGAATTGGAATCCCTTGTTTTTGTCTTTGTGTTGTTTGTATGTTCTTCCTGCGTGTGTATGTGTGTGTGTCTATAAACACATCTAATAAGCTAGAAAGCTAAGCCTACTTATTGGCTCCTGGTTGTGAATGTGTCTACCCTGAAGAATTTCATGTTATAAAACATGGTGTCACACTGCAAAAAATAAAAAAATGACAAACAAAAAACATAAATCACGCAACAAAAATTTTAAAAAGTCAAATTATTTGCCAATACCCTGAGTAAATCTTTCTTTAGAATAAAATTAGAATAGAAAAAGATTCTAAAACTAGCTAATTATTTACCAGTCTTGGAATTCTAATCAAGTCAAAAACTTTTTGGAATAAAATAAGCAGTTCGTTTTATTAAGCCTCGAAGCAGAACCACATTATGGACTGTTAACAGAGACTTGATTTCTTCCTTGACTCTTTACAGTAAACAGACGAGTCACATGACCTCTTTTTCACACATCATCATCATCTGACAGTTCAGCACCAGAGTCCACTACAGCCTCATCTTCCCCACAGTCTTCATCCTCATGTACAGATGTAGGAGGGGCTTTAACCGAAGCATCTTTCTTGGAGTCTTTTGCAGAAACCTTACGCATTTTGATGTTTGGCAGTTTCTTTAGATCACCGTTCCATTCTCTGTTACAGAAACAAACCGACAATAAACAACGTGGTGTGGTTTGTGTTCCAAATGGTGTGCAAATGTTCTTTTGATGGTGGAGTCATTTTTGTGGTAGTATTTCAACAAAAAATATTTGTCATCCCACAGTGTGGGGTCAGTGGTACCACATAATGGGAGATTGGGGGCAGTGGTTCCCCATAGTGTGGGGTAAACAGTGGTTCCACATAGTGTGCTGCGGTGGTCATATAATAGCGTGGGGCGGTGGTTATATATAATGTGGGGTAGTCACTGACTTAACATGTTCTCACCTGAACGTCCTCAGATGTTTGGCGTTGATGATGTCTGGGATCTCTGTTAAAAAGAAAAGACAGTGTGGTGATGTCATCACAGGCTCAGCAGAGACTGTTTTAATTAAACCATTAATAAACGGTCAATGAGTTAGTTTATGGGCCGTACGGTGGTGTAGTGTTCAGCATGTTCTCCTCTCAGTGCTGGAGATCCACGTTCGAATCCCAGTCTGGGTGGAGTTTCCACCAGGTTTTCCGGTTTCCCCCCACAGTCTAAACACATGGATTTAAGGTGAACTGGCTGCTCTAAATTGCCTCTATATAGTATGTGTGTGTTCAGTAGGGGTGTAAACATAAATCGATGTCTTTATATTCCCAGATTTTTTTTGCCTGTTTTTAACATCGGCTCCGATGTACACATAATACCTCCTCCAAAGCTGCGGGTGGCGCTACCTTATTATAGTCCATCTTTCCTTAAACTTCACAAAAGGGAGAAGAAAGTGAAACATCACACACTCAAAATACGGAACCATCCTTTGTTTATTATTTAAATGTCGGTCCCATAACAAACTAATGCGGGACACAATTCCCATAAAAAGATTTTCCACTTCTCTGAACACTGACGCTGCTCTTTTTTTTAAAAAAAAATGGCTCAATCCCACGTCTTTAAAAAGTGTCAAAAATAATTTGTATTTATTCGTATTGCATCATGGGGAATTTTTTTTTAAGTATCTAAAATAATCTAATCGTTGGCAGGAAGAATCTATATTGGATCGCATCATCCTGAAGACTCTGATTTAAACTCCTGGTGCCCAGAGATAGATTGGACCTCCATCCTGGGTATATTTGCATGGGCACCTGGGAGAGTCAAAACAGCTCGAGTGAAGCTCAACCACTTGAGAGAACAAGTTATGATATCATAATGAAGAGGTTCGTAAACATGGGTTCTCCGACCCAGCAGCCTCCACAGTTCTCCACTCACCGAACCCGTTCCCCTCAAACTGAGCCCGCTCCCTCTCCACCGTCTGCTGGATGACAGCCTCCCTGGAGCCGTGCAGTCGTCCCTGACGACCTTTAATGCTGTTGGCCAACTCGATCTGTTCCAGTTCACCATCAAATCGGTGCAGGTACCTGAAAAAACAAAACTATTATTAACCCCCTAAGGAAATATAGCACCACACTGCCCCCCAAGGCCCTGTAAGTACAAATCATGCTTTTTAGGAGAGGCCCCTTTCTGTCTACAACGCAAGAGCCATTAAGACATGGTTGGTAGAACGTATACCTGGACAACGCAGAGAATGGAGGGGGCGTGCAGGGTATACTCTGGAGCAGGGTGGGCAAAGTACGGTCTGGCAAACTTCCAAACAATATTACAAATTTTCTACCTTACTTGTGTACCTTTTCCCTGCTATGTCCGCATTAGATGGCGCCCTTCGTTGATAAGGTGTTTTATGCTCTGTATAATTTAAAGGATAATTTAAAGGGGTGAATTCACCTTGAACCCAAGTTTTTGGACTGTGGGACAAAATCAGGAACCCAGAGGAAACCCACATGTAAACCCAAATTGAGATTCGAACCTGGATCCCCAGATGCTGACCACTAAGCCACCATGTAACCCTCCAGAGGGATCCACGTAAAAAGATCCAAATCTCTTATGTAAGTCTTTTATATCACGTTACAAGCCAGCACATTATTTATCTGATCCTAGCCACAGCCATCAAATTTTAGTCCCCAATGTGGCCCACGACTCAAAATATTTCACCATGCCTGCTCTGGAGAGTGAATAAATGAGACTCTGTGACCCCCAAAATCAGAGTTACAGAAGAATGAGGTGATGACATGACAGTAAGTCAGTACATCCTGGTTTCTGCCGATTATCTCACCTCTGTATGATTTCACAAGCATCTCGTTTGGAATATTCTGACTTTTGTGCATCCAGCTGACTTTGAAACCACCGAAGTTTTTCACCTGCGAAAACACAACACAGATGAAACAAAAACTAAAACCTTTTATTTTCTGAACTCACCACATGTACCATTACCTGGACATGTCCAAACTTTTCATTAGAAAGGCCAAATCTGATGAAGTAAAAATGCCTTGGAGGCCAGTAATTTATATGAAAATACATATATAAAATAACTAGCAGTCGTGCTCTGGCATGTTTACAGAACGTTTCATTGAAATCACTCACTGATTTATTATTACTTTTACTGATTAATAAAAGTAGTTAATGATTTCTTATGGTCCTCTGATGATAACCAGATCTTTTTTCTCATCTAATTAGATCTTCTTGCAGCTTTTGACACTAAAGATCATAGCATCTTACTGGATAGATAAAAAACACCGTTGGCATTGCAGGATCCACTCTCCAGTGGTTTAAATCCTATCTGACAGAGTGATATTAGTTTAATTGTGTTAACAATCAATGTTCTGACCATGCAAGAGTCTGGGACCACTCCTATTTGCCTTTTATATGCTCCCACTGGGATCAATTATTCGTAAGCATGGAATTAGCTTTCATTCTTATGTAGATGATACACGGTTGTACATATCGGCTAAACCTAATGATGTTCAGTCAATCAGTAAGCTCAAGAACTACATTAAAGACATAAGTCTTTAAGTCTTTAAGATCAGACCCAGTTCATCTCTAAATAATCTAGTTGTTATTATTGATTCAGATGACTCAGGTTATTGATTCCTTTACCAAACATATTAATAGTATCACTAGAATTGCATTTTTTCACCTCCGCAACATTTCGAAGCTAAGGAATATCCTCTCCTTTTAAGATGCAGAGAAACTAATTCATGCTTTTATTACCTCAAGGTTAGATTATTGTAATTCACTTTTGACAGGATTCTCTAAAAAAAAAAATCATTACATAAACTACAACTTGGCGCCCTGTCCTGGGTGTTTCTGCTCAGCACCCGAAACATTGGGCACACCCACTCACACAAAATGGGGCAAGTTTAAGCAGCCAATTCACCTTGAATCCTGTTTTTGGACTGTGGGTGAAAACTTGAGTATCCCACAGGGATATGGGAAGAACATGAAAACTACACCCAGATTGGGATTTAAACCTGAATCTCCAACACTGTAAACCCAGTGAATTTGGGTTCCTTTAGCAGTGATGTACAAACTGGATTCCAAAAAAGTTGGAACAGTAAACAAATTGTAAATATAAACTGAATGCAATAATGTGAAGGTGCCAACATCTAATCTTTTATTCAGAATAGAACAGAAATCACAGGTCAAAAGTTTAAACTAAGAGAATGTATCATTTTAAGGGAAAAATATGTTGTTTCAAAATTTCATGGCATCAACAAATCCCCAAAAAAGTTGGGACAAGGCCATTTTTACCACTGTGTGGCATCTCCCCTTCTTCTTACAACACACAACAGACAACCGGGGCCTTCTTTGTCGCACCTTACTCCTTATGATGTGCCAAATGTTCTCTATAGGTGAATGATCTGGACTGCAGGATGGCCATTTCAGTACCCGGATCCTTCTCCTATGTAGCCATGATGTTGTGATTGCTGCAGAATGTGGTCTGGCATCATCTTGTTGAAAAATGCCGGGTCTTCCCTGAAAGAGATGACGTCTAGATGGAAGCATATGTTGTTCTAGAACCTGAACATACTTCTCTGCATTAATGGTGCCTTTCCAAACATGCAAGCTGCCCCTGCCACAAGCACTCATGCAACCCCATACCATCAGTGATGCAGGCTTCTGAACGGAGTGTTGATAACAACTTGGGTTATCCTTGTCTTCTCTAGTCTGGATGACATAATGTCCCTGTGTTCCATATAAAACATAGAATCCTGACTTATCTGAGCACAGAACAGTCTTCTAATTTGCCAAACTCCATTTTAAAAGACCCCTGGCCCAGTGCGAATGTCTAAGCTTGTTGAGCTTGCTTAGAAATGGCTTCCTCTTTGCACTGTAGAAACTCAGCTGGCAATGGCGGATGGCACGGTGGATTGTGTTCACTGACAATGCCTTCTGGAAGTATTACTGAGCCCTTTCTCTTATTTCCTTGACAGTAGCATTCCTGTTTAAGTTGCAGTGAGGTTTACGGGTCCCGAGATCACGAGCATCCAGTAGAGTTTTACGGCCTTGACCCTTACGCACAGCAATTGTTCCAGAATCTCTGAATCATTTGATGATGTTATGCCTGGTTGATGATGATAACTTAAAAGTCTTTAGATATAGGAATGCTTTCCCTTCATGTCTAATACAGGCCTCTAACTGTTCAACTGTTAAGTTGGCAACAATAGCGAATAGATCCCTGTTTTTGGCTGTTGTCACTGTGAATGACATATAATATACTAAAGTTTCTTTTGCTTTAGTATGTTCGGGTGTTTGGTAGTCGACCCGTACTTTTCCACTCAGTTTTCTGATTGACCCTTTTTTTTTTAGAGTATTTCTCTTACTCGGGTATTCTTACCTGTTCGTTTTCCTGTGGAGGCATTTTAGGTTTGACTGCTAAAATGAGATCTGGTGTCGCGTCCATCAGCTCTCCAGGATTTTCATATATATGCCTGTTCTTCAATCCAACATTGTCATACACGTGACTAAGAAACACAGAATGAAAAATACAGATAATGAGCATTTGTTACGCATACATTTACAAACAATTTATTTAGCTTACAGCTAAATATATATATATATATATATATATATATATATTAACTATAGGAACAAAAATGAACACTGAG
>JAOUQT010012013.1:0-12142 GCA_025769995.1 Xyliphius kryptos | reverse complement strand
TTGAATGCTCTAAATTGCCCTGTATAGTGTGTGTATGAGTGTGTGTGGGTGTGTGTGTGTAAGTGAGTGTGTACCCAGGGATGGATTGGCGCCCTGTCCTGGGTGTATTTGCCCAGCGCCCGAGACGTTCTCCCCTGGATGGGCTTGGGGAACCCCCCGCGACCCTCATAAAGGAATAAGCAAAAGATAATGAATGAATTAATGATTAATTAAACTATTAATCAATTAATACTATTCATTAATTAGGCTTTAGTGGAGGCAGCAGACTCGTTGTTTCAGGATTTTATAAACAACAACAACAAAAAAGAAATAGTGTCATGTAAAAAAAGCGCCAATAAGGAAATTTTCGTTTTGCACACTGAAATTCAAATAAAGTAAGGGCCTCTTTTGGACAGCTTTGGAACTTGTTGGCAGAAGGAAAGTATCCAAACATAAGAAAATGTGCAACATATTTGACAGCTTTTTTAGGATCAACCTATTTATGTAAATCGGCCTTTTCTCCATATGAAAATAATGATGTCCTGACATTTTTACAAACTTACTGATGAACATCTGGAAGCTGGCGTGAGAATTGGCATCAGCAGATATTGTTCAGACTCCTCACACCGTTCAGTTTAAATCATCATAATAGTGGTGTTTTATTGCCTTGTATTGCAAAAAATATGAAAATGATGTGTGTTAAAAAGTTTAAACATTAAAGCTTCAAAAAAAAATAAAATAAAAATAACTCCTGGTACATCATGATAGCCTGTCTACTGAAAAAAAGTAGATCTCAGGCCAGAAAAGTTGCACACCTGCTGTACGTCAATGTGTCAGATGGGATTTTAACTCAACTCTGTTGGTAGACTTAAAAAGTAAAATTTAAATTTAAGTGAAATAATAGTAAAGAAACAAAATTTCATCAGGTGCAGAGTGCTGGAGATGATCAAGAAAATTATCAGTAAACATTTTATAAGAAATATTAAGAAATATTAAATGTCTGCTTCAAACACCTGGGAGCCATCTTTTTTATTTATGTCTTTAATAATACAGCTTATTGACTATTCAACTAAATTCCTAAAACACCACTTACATGAAAAAAATATGGAGAATTACTGGTATGTTCTTAAAGAATATCAATCTTATAATTGCAGTTTCGTCCGGCATAAAACCCATGGCATGGGTACAGAATCGAATGCACGAATGTGCTGTATACATATCAAATACAGAGTTGAAATGACCAATGAGCACAGTGTTTGTCTATAATCTATTTATAACATAAAATAACATGGTAGATTATCAGCTGACATAAATGTTGTTTATCTGAGATCTTGTATAATTACGTACTATTCTGATGAACCCATAATTTGTTGTGCCCTAACCATTTTACTATGAGCTGTCCAAGACACATAGCTTTCATCATTAAACATTAATTCTTTTGCCAGCCAAAGAAACAACCTTGGACCTTTCACATCATAATAAACTGAGAAGCACATCACTCACAAATGTTATATTTTATATATATATATGTTTTCCACTAAAGCCAACAGCAGTGCTTTAGAGGCCAGTAGTTGACGCCTAACGGCAATTTTTGAAGCTTAAATAATGCAAACGGACAGTTAACTTTGTAACCTGGCCCTTCTTAAAAAAAAAAACTGGTGTAGGTTTGTAAGGTGTAGAAAGTGTCAAATGTTAGGATCTTTAAAATAAATTAGCTCTAGGTTATAGAACTTCTGGAAAAAAGTACACCCTATACTGTGGATAAAGTAATAACTATGAGAACTACAAGGCAAGCGAAAGTACATTATTATTAATAAATCACAAGAAAGAGGTGCTGATAGGCAAGACGTGAAGCGGAGTGTGCTTACACTTTTTTGTGAGTTATTTAAAATAATGCATAACCTCGAGTGACTTACTTCTTTTATTTCATTTTTTTTTATCTGCCCACTGCGCTTACACACAAAGGAACAAACACATATACACACACTGGTAAAGTGAGCACAATTGCCTGGAGCGGTGGACGGCCCAGGGAGCAACCGAGGACCTTAAGGTAGCAAGGCTGGTTCCTTAAACACAAGCCTACAACTGCCCCATATTAAATGGTTACAAAGATACTATCATGATAAAAAAACAAAAAAATATAAATACATTTATTAAAAGCAAGATTGCAAATTAACTGGTCTTCTGTGGTGATGCAATCTAGTATGTTTTTTTAAAGTTAGTGCTGATTGCTGAATAACAGGTTTCCAGTTTCTCCAACAATCAAATCTGATGGCCAAATTACAGAACGCAGTTTATAAAAAACATCGGGAGGCTACACACACGCACGCACGCCCACACAATACTGAGCCTCGTTTTAACTTGATTTGATGAATTTCCACTGAAGTTGGATCAGCCTGTCATTTCATTTTCCACTTTTTTGAGTATGTTCCAAATCCAGACCTCCTTTGGATTTACATTTTGATCATTTTAATATTATTTTATTCTCTACGCATTCCACTATCTACTAAATAAAGATTATCAACTGAAATAATTTATTAGTTGAGATCTAGGATGTGTTATTTTAGTGTTCCCTTTATTTTTTTTAACAGTGTAAAATGAAGGCTTCTGGGTCTGATTGCACAATTGCTCCCTGTGACAAATAAGCAAGGTTCAATCGACATGCTCCAATATCTTGTTTTACCAAAACAGTAAAAGTTGTTAAAGCTGTTAAAGGCAGACTGATTTAAAATGTCATGTCATGTCAGAAGCAGTCATTGCTTCACGATGGTTGGTTGCACGGATGAGTCAGTTTTCTCCAATGCCCCCTGTCTTGTATTGCTTGTAGCCAACTAGCACCTGATCAACCAGTCCGTGTTGAAATGTTGTCCAACCAGGGTATTCTTGGTCTTCCATGTCTTCAGACTTTAACAATCATGTTCTTAATGTTCGTAATGTTCTTATCTGGATGCCTCATAATATGAACAAAGTATTGTAACTTGCTAGATTTTATGCGGTTCAGTAACTCCTTTTCTGTTTTGCCATTTTGCAACCTTTCTTAGTGATCTTCAGCTTGGTCTATGAGATTTTCAGATTTTTGACTTAGAACAGGATGCTATAACGACTGTAGCTGTAATATGGAAGTGTCCCAAAATTATTTATATAGTCTATGTTGGTTTCTTCTCTCAATTTTGAAATAAAAAAAATCTGTGAAAGGCTCTGTCCCATGCTTTGTTACCATACTTAAGGTTTAATTTTTCATTGTAAATCTTTCGTAAGATCTAAATAATGTAACAAGTCAGAATGAGAATTTTTCTCACTGTCTGGATCAGGTCACAAGTCTCTCTCAGTGTCACACTACCAGTAATTATTTTTCTACACATTCAAAATTAATGTCCCTTCATTCTTTCCTTATGACCCATCAAGGGTCATTCAAGCATTCATTGGTCATGATCTTGTCCTAGTGACGGTGCCAGTGAGGTGATCTACATGTGGTGAGAATCATGATTTTTTACTGGCTTCCTCTGCACTATGCATCATTTTTGAAGTCACTGTCACAAAACTCAATCACCTAAGCTCTAGGATCAGTTTCCATATTTTACAGTTCCAGAATTGAAAATCGTGCCGTACTGCATTAAAAAACACCTTGGAGCTTTAAGGCTTACTCAATAATACAGCACCTTTACGGTTGTGCATGAATGTTAGTATATCATATGCCTATGGTTGGCAGTTTTTGTTTTGTTAGGTGCCCCTGTAGACATGCATGTACCTTTAGATGACCTGACAGCCTTAGTTTCTTTTTTCACACCAGTCTTTGGCTCAGCCCATGAGGTTTCACCACTATATCACTTTACGAAATGTCAAACTCAGGCCTTATGCTCAGTGATACATCTCATATACTCCCTAAGGTTTTGCTTAGAATCCTATTCCTCATGTACACTAATCTTGTCCCAGCATCACTCATCGCCTTTATGTCCTTTCGGGTTTTCCCGACATTTTTAGGATCCCCCAGCCTGTTTGGAGATTCCTATTTATAATTATCGAATGTTTTATTAGATACGTCACTTTACTTTAAATTAATTTATTATTGTTGCAAAATTAATTTCATTATACATATATTTTATTGTTAAATCTAGGCAAACAGTTGAATTATTAATGTACAAAACCCCACATACCCAAAATGGAAAAACAAAACAAAAAAAAAAAAAAAATGCAGTACTTATCAATGAGGTGAATTTTTCAGTGCCATTTTTATTTATTCATGTATTTTCTAAGCCTCTTATTCTAATGTAGGTTATGGTTGCTGAAGGCTAACCTATTGTTTTTTGGAAGAAAGATGGGAAAACCCTGAAAAAAATGCAGGGCAAATCATTGTACTATAGGAGAAAAACCACACGCAAAACTTACTTCTTGATAGTAGAAACCTTTGTGCCACATTTAAATAATAAAACTAATTCTCACCCCATCATAGCATTAAAATAGTCCAACAACCAAACATATACTATTCTGAAATTATAAGCAGACCAGCTTATTATAACAAGTGTGTATTTAGTTAGCTGAGATAACACAGGTGAAACCTAAAATACAACTAACATTATTTGGTTGAGGGCGACACGGTGGCTTAGTGGTTAGCACGTTCCCTGGTTCGAATTCCAATCTGGGTGGAGTTTCCATGTTCTCCCCGTGTCTGCGTGGGTTTCCTCCGGGTTCTCCGGTATACCTCCCAAATCTCAAAAACATGGATTTAAGGTAAATTGAGTGCTCTTAATTGACCTGTATAGTGTCTGTATGAGTGTGTGGCTGTGTGTGTGAGTTTGTGCCCAGTGATGGATTGGCGCCCTATCCTGGGTGTATCTGCCCAGCGCCCGAGATATTCTCCTCTGGATGGGCATGGGAAACCCCCCCAGCGACCCTCATGAAGAAATAAGCGGAAGATAATGAATAAATGAATGAATGAATGAATTATTTGGTTGTCCTAAAAATAATTTGCTTTTACTAAATTACACTTAATCTTATTTTCTGGACTAGGGTCACTTGGGGGGCGATGGGCAGATATACACAGGACAGGAAGGCAATCCATCGCTGGGCACACACTTAATCACACAACCATACACTGTAATGGGGCAATTTGGATTTACCGTGAATCTGTTCACCTTGAATCCATGTTTTTGGACTGTTGAACTAAATCAGAAAACACGTGGAAACTAGCCGGATTTGAATTTAAACCAGTTCGCTGAGAGGCGAACTCACTCACGACATTATGTTTTATTATTATTCCTTTCAACACAATTCCAAAATATTGTAATGTATGTAAACAATATGGCTGTCCCAATCACAAACGTAATCAAAATTTGAATAATACAAACTGATGGCTCACCTTTTTGATTGTCAATAATAAAATTCCCTTCTTCATTGCCTGCTGAGATTCTATATGTGATCCCATCACCATCTGGATCCTTAGCTAGCACTGTTGCAACCAAGGTATTTGGCCCAGCATCTTCAGAAACGAATGTACGGTAACTGCAATGGACAAACAAACACATTTTATAGTTTTTGTGATTCATAAATAATATTTTTCTTTTTCTAGGTCAGCATATATAACAAATAAAGAAGTGGCCGCATGGACTTAACTCATTTAGAGACATATGCAACAAATGATGTTATAACCAAGAAAACTGGTCTTTGACGCATTCTTTTATTAGAGTAAGTCACATTTAAGTGGCCTGATTCAAAATAAATTTCTAGAAAACATCTTAATACACATTGTTGACCTATACTACACATAATTAATGAGTAAAAGGAAAAAGGGGGCGGAATTAGTGGTTAGCACATTTGCCTCTCAGCGTTGAGGATTCCTGGTTCGAATTACATTCTGGGAGGTGTTTCCATGTTCTCCCCATGTCTGCGTGGGTTTCCTCCGGGTTCTCTGGTTTCCTCCCACAGTCCAAAAACATGGATTACAGGTAAATTGAATGCTCTAAATTGCCCTGTATAGTGTGTGTATAAGTGAGTGAGTGTGTACCCAGCGATGGATTGGCGCCCTGTCCTGGGTGTATCTGCCGAGAGCCCGAGACGCTTTCCCCTGGATGGGCATGGGGAACCCCACCGTGACCCTCATAAAGGAATAAGCGGAAGATGATGGATAGAAAAGAATTAAAGGTTGTTGAAACCCTGGGCTTATGGGTTTAATTCTTTAGCATTTAATTTATGATGAATTAGCCTCACATAAAAAGGAGTACAGAAGACACTGATTCTATTTATACAATTAAAAGCTTTGCTCACTATTTAGATCAGACTTTTCATTTGCTAACAAAACAATTACATGTTTAATACAGGAGTCAGGACTTCATGACTTTGTCAACTTCAAAAGAAAAAAAAAAATACATCAGTTTGACGAAGGCATTAAAAAGAGATAAATGTTCTTACGGGTTTAAGAGCTGAATATAAAGCCGGTAGGAAACCGTGCTGAATGAGAAAACGTTGTTTTCAGTGGTACACCTGATGCTGATGGCTTCATCAGCCATGCTGTGGTGGCGCCATAATGAGTGGGCGTGCAAACATTATAATGATGCGATTTATCTAGTCCTCTCGTTTGGTTGCTTATATGGCGAGTTACATCCCATCAGTACTGATACTTATACACCAGAACAAAGAGCTCACAAAGCCAGCTGTTCGGTTGCAGATGGAAAGCAGCCCAGTAAGTGTCATGACATGAGATAAAGTCAGATGATGCACTGAACCCGTTTTGCAGATGTTACCGAGTTTGTTGATCTCCTGATTTCATACTTGACGACACACACTGGCTGCATAAAGAACAGGTTATTGAGGTCGTTCATGTTACTGGAGGCAAGTTAGTTCTGATATCGCAAAGATATAGAAGGTTAATGTCCAAAACAGGAAAAAACATCTTCAATAAATGATCTGTGAAAGTGTGGTACAGCAAAAACAGTGTTTACATCATTAGAACTTGGTTATCTCTGAACTAAATGCATGTAAAAATGTACAGCATACAGAAGCTTCTGGTTAAAATAAGGCTCTGCTGGCCCACTGTTGGTACGTTCTCCATGGGAGCCAGAGGTGACCCTCATATTAAATACATTCAGTTGGTTCCCATGTTGGTGGCACGGTGGCTTAGTGGTTAGCACATTCGCCTCTCAGCGCTGGCGATCCCCGGTTCGAATCCCTATCTGGGTGAAGTTTGCATGTTCTCCCCGTGTCTGCGTGGGTTTCCTCCGGGTTCTCCGGTTTTTCTCCAACATTCCAAAATCATGAAGGTAAATTGAATGATCTAAATTGCCCTGTATAGTGTGTGTATGTGTGTGTGTGTGTGTGTGTGTGTGTGTGTGTGTGTGTGTACCCAGCGATGGATTGGCGTGTATCTGCATGGCGCCTGAGATGTTCTCCCCTGGATGGGCATGGGCAACCCACTCCCCGCGACCCTCATAAAGGAATAAGCGCAAGATAATGGATGGATGAATATGAATGTGGACACAAAACATCTAGGAAGACACACACACACACACACACTCACACAGTGTGCCCTACAGTTAAGTTCACTGAGAATGTGTAGGAAGTTTCTGAAAGTGCTAATGATACAGGACAGCCCAAAAACAGCTTAAAACGAACGTCCCTGAGGTGTGGGTAAAAAACTCCCAAAATATAAATAACCCCAGCGTTTAACAAGAAACATTTAATCTATTCTAAAGTTACCAGGGTGCGCACACTGCTCCGGTTTTTATCATCGAGGGAGACGTTATACTAAAGGTTCATTTTATTGCTACAACATTTACATTTCAGACACTATTTACGTTTTTGTTGATTTGGGCCGGGTGCCTGAGATCTACTTTTTTACAGTGGACAGGTCATCATGATCTACCAGGATTTCTTTTTTTTAAGTTTTAATGTTTAGACTTTTTTACACACACCATGTTAATATTATTAGCAATGCAGGGTAAGCCCCTGAAAAAAAAACAAAAAAACACTATTATTCTGATGAGCTGCACTGAATGCTGTCAGCCAGGTGCGAGGAGTCTGAACAGTGGCTGCTGATGCCAATTCCTAAGCACACTTCCAAATGATCATCAGTGAGGGGGACCGATATCTAAACCTCATGATTTTGATGTGTAGAAGAGGCTGATTCACATCAGTAGGTCGGTCCAAAAACGTTGTCAAACGTGGCACATTTTCTTATGTTTGAAACGTTGTCTTTTTGTACAAGAATCGTTACATGAATTGCTGTTTGACAAACATATGCAACATATAAAAACTTTACTCTTACACTTATAATCTTAAAGCGATAAGGCACAAGAGGGCGTGTATTATTATGAATAATCCACGGGAAAGAGGTGTTATTAGGCACAAAACGCAAGCGGAATACAGTTACACATCTTCCTGTGGTTTATTTACAATATTGCACAACCTTAAGTTGCCAACGGTTGCCGACACACTATAATAATAAAAACAAAGTTTGATTTATAAATGAGTTGATTGAAAGCAAAATCGTACACAATCCAGTAAAAGATTTCCGGTTTCTTTAACAGTCAAATACTGCCACTTAGTGGCCAAATTACAGAACGCAGTTTGTGAAAAAAATCGGTAGGACAATGTATTTTATATTGCGCATTTATAGGAATGTGAAACGGTGAAAAGTGTGGCTTATTGTGAATAATGTCACGGCTAGATAACCGGCTCAGCCAATCAGAGTAAAGAACCAGAACTATTGCTAAACGAATGATGGTTTCTATGGCAACGAGAATACTGCGCACATCTGACGTGTGCCTCTCTTACTCTCTCTCTCTTTCTTTCTCGTTCTCTCTTTTTTTAAATTACAGACAGTACAAGATTTGATGAGCATGAATTATTTAACTTTTTTTATTGTTTTCGTAGCTAATTTGTCCGCAAACAATCGGTAAAATCTGCTCTCAGTGAAAACTTTTCCACCAATTTCCATTTAAATCAATGTTTAAATAATTTTTGGGGAAAAAAAGTGTTTGCAGTAAAACTTCACTTTCACTTCTCAAGGGAAACTTAACGGGGACAATGAGACACGTCTCCATCACGTGATCATGCTGATTAAATCCGAAGCAAACGGTGAAAACAGAGACGTCATTCTTGTGGAGACCATGGATGAACACAGAATCCAGTGATATTTAAAGTCAACTGTATTTATTTTTACACAACCTGTCCCACCATTTCAGACCCGCTGCTGTAAATGATCCAGTGAAAGGACCGACTGATATTTAATTTTATTGTCCTCATTCTCCGACTATTTCTATACTACGACTTTGAGCGCCGTGCAGATACACCCAGGACGGGACGCCAATCCATTGCTGGGCACACACTCACTGTATAGGGGCAACTTAGAGCAGTTGAACGTCCATCCATCCATCCATCCATACATTATCTTTAGCTTATTTCTCTTCTAGGGTCACGTTGAGGTTCCCCATGTCCATCCAGGGGAAAACGTTTCAAGCGCTGGGCTGATACACCCAGGACAGGGTGCCAATCCATCACTGGGTACACACTCCCTCACTTTAGAGCATTCAATTTACCTGAAGGTCGACACGGTGGTTTAGTGGTTAGCACATTTGCCTCTCAGTGCTGGGGATTCCTGGTTCGAATCCCAATCTGGGTGGAGTTGACATGTTCTCCCCGTGTCTGCGTGGGTTTCCTCCGGGTTCTCTGGTTTCCCCCAAAAAATATGAAGGTAAATTGAATGCTCTAAATTGCCCTGTATAGTGTGTATATGTGTGTGTGAGTGTGTACCCAGCAATGAATTGGTGCCCTGTTCTGGGTGTATTTGCCCAGCGCTCGAGGCGTTCCCCCCGGATGGGCATGGGGAACCACCCCCCCCCGCGACCCTCGTAAAGGAATACGAGGAAGATAATGAATGAATTGACCTGGAATCCATGTTTTTGGACTGTGGGAGGAAAACGGAGGACCTAGAGGAAACCCATGCGGACACGGGGAGGACATGGAAATTCCACCAGACCGGGATCCGAACCGGGAATCCCCAGCGCCCTTGAGGCGAACGTGCTAACCACTAAGCCACCGTGTTACCGCTGACCGAAATAATCTGTTTATTCAGAGAAACCAACCTCAGTCTCGTCATAATATACGTCAAGCATGGAGTTTGTTCATTGATTTGTCTAAGATGCATCTCACTGATGTAACGACGCCTGATTCGGTTAGCGTTTTTTCCTCCAGGACGGCCTTAACGTGTCCGTTTAATACGTTCTGTGAGTGTTTGCAGTGACAGGAAGGCGGCAGCCGCTCATGGCCAAAGTAAATCATTAAGCCGGCACTCCTCAGCTTTCCGAAACGCTCCGACACAAAACTGTTATGTAATGCATTCCTCTGTCCACACGCCAGCCGGTAAGACGGCGGTCCAGAGGTCAGGTGGCAATCAACACTTTGACCAGCTCAGCACGTTGTCCACATCAAGGCAAGGAATGTAAATATACCTGAACGTTGCCGAGTCGTCGTCATGAGACGTAATGAGTTAAAAAGGTAACAATTCATATAAGCTCCGGCTCATTTCTCTCTCTCGCTCTAAAGATTAAAGCCTTTAGATCGAAGCTACTAAGGTACAATAAAGTAATTAAAAGGATCTCAGCGGATCATAAAGCAAATAAAGTATTGCACACAAGTTACGAAAAATCCTTGGCAACCATCAAACCAAACAGACTTTCAAGCTCGCTCCACTTCTGGCGCAAAGGCATGTGCCTTCCTGTTCGTGTGTTAAACCCCCTTCCCCCCAAATCCACAGCTTTAACCCTACCGCCCCAGACTGGAGGGAGGGAGGGAAGGATGGAGGGGGAGAGAGGTAGAGAGAGGGAGGGATCAGAGGGGGAGGACTCATGCTAGGGCTTGTGGCAGGCTTCCCTCTCTCTCTGTCTCTCTCTGCTCTCTATACGAGTTTGGAGAGGGAGAATTAAGTGTGTTCAGCTGCTGAAGGCGTGTGGAACTTCATGCTGAATGACTAAATCAGCCTGGATTTAAGTTGAGATCTGAGTTTCCACTGAGTTCCTGCAGCCACAATGGCACTCAACCCTCTTTATTCCATTTTGAGATGATGTAGACATCTGGGATCATCTCAGCCTTTGGGAACATCTGAACCTTCACTCGTCTTCCAAAGACTAAAGAAGTCGTCAAGAGATACTTCTAGAAGAGGCACATCTCTGGAGGCCAAAAGTAAGCGTACTGGTTAGGACTTTAGCCCAAAATTCCACTTTTTCCTTCACTGTTCATCATCATTCTTCATTGTTCTTCATCATTCTTCTTCTCGCCTGTTGATTCTCCCTGGTTTTGAGGTTTTAACAAAGCTCATATTGTTCTGCATGATCCTGGAGTTTGATCTCGTCGCTCGTGGAGGGCAGGGGGGTATCTGAGACAGCATCAGAGAGCTTGTTCAACTTTGAGCGTGAGAGTGAGGATGTTTATCATGTTCTTCTGGTGCGAGTGTTTTATAGAAGCCGTATTTCTCACCGAGCTTCAACCCTGATATTAATTGAAAGCATATGCTGGCGACCTATACGTGTTTTTTCCGTTGTTGTTGGCGTGACTTAAAGAGATACCGAACGGTGTTTTCCACAAGTCATTGATACAGCTGCACCAGAGTATTCAGAACCCCGAAGGCTAAAGTTTTCAGTGTTTGGGAGTCATGTGTGTCAGATCTCATTTGCTGGTTGAGGGCACGTACCGAGTTACCCTTCAAGTTGTTCAGTCATGAGACACCGCACAGCGTAGGTGTACGATCACCATCACTTACCAGAATCTCCTCCGCTGATTTTAATCTTCAAAGCTACACACTGCTTCTAAGGATTGAATCATTTACAGGGGTGGAGAACATGTTCATGTATGTTTCAGTGGAAGTGGTCTATTTTTATGTGAATATTTATATATATATATATATATGTATATATTTAATATTTTTTTTATTACATTTACATCCAAAGCGACTTACAAATGAGTCAGTAGTTCGGGAAGTGAGAAGTTTCTTGAAAATGTTGAGTGAGTCAGCCTTACAGATGTTGTTGTGAAGTTCGTTCCACCATTTAGCAGTGCTGAATGAAATGGAGTGAGAGTTAGCGTCTCGGTGAGTTGGAATCACCAGGCGACATTCACCACTAGAGGGCAGTGAACGAGTCGGAGTGTATTTAGTAAAGATGGACTGAAGGTAAGA
>JAOUQT010011997.1:930-12142 GCA_025769995.1 Xyliphius kryptos | reverse complement strand
AACATGCAAACTCCACCCAGATAGGGATTCGAATCCCCAGCGCTGAGAGGCGAATGTGCTAACCACTAAGCCACCGTACCGCCACACATATAATTGTCAAAAAAAATAAAAAATACAGCAGGTGCAGCAGTGAATAAAATAACCATTTTGTTTCATTAAAGTGGATTGTTTTTTTAAATATATCTCAAAATCACTATTGAGATATATTGTGCAGTTCACTTCGATAACGATAAATGGACGATAATTTTAATACACGCCTCAAAAATAATGTATAAGGCCAACATAAATACTTCACAGTCATACTGATGTTACAATTCCTATTTTAATTGCCCCATAGTCACGTAACTACCCTACAGAGAGCACGAAGTGCAACCTTTTGAAGGAACATGAATGTAGCCGACAAAAAAGACAAAACAACTTTTTATTTTTTTTAAGATATCAAAAATACGGATATCAGCAAAATGATGTCGTTATCGTCATGAACTTCGGTATCAGTAAATTTTCGGTATATTGCCCAGGCCTACTCTCAAGTATAAGACAACTACACAGAAGTCAAGCAAAATGGGTCCTACACCATCCCATGGCCCAAAACACACATTCAAAGACATGCAGAAATAATTAAGGAGGAATAAATTGACCATAATGAGTCCTGTAATGAGTTCTGATCTCAATCTAGTTAAAAATCTTTAGAGAGCACTGACATTCTATTGGGAAAAGGAAACCTACAAATATTCAAGTGATTGAGAGAATTGCAATGGAGAAGTGAAAAAAACTATCAGCAACCAAGTCTTACAGAAGGATGCTTTTTAATTACGTATATCTGTGTCAAATACTATATCTTCTTTTTATTAACTTTTGAATAGGCCTGCATGTGTATGTTCACAGGATAACTTTTGTGTGACTAAAAATACACTAATGACTAATTTTACAAATTAGAATCTAATCCACTTATTTCTTCTCTTACCATATTGGCTTTTTATATTTTTACACCTTACAATTAAGGGTGACAATGTTGACCACAACTATATGAAGTTATATGAAATCTTTTAATCATTTATATTAATATATTCTAAACAATATTAGCAACACATGTTGCACCTGCAACAACAAATGAGGGTCTGTTAATAGTTGAAACTAAACCAAGACTTTATGGTATTTCACGAGGAGCTGCATAAAATGTTGGAAATCCTTTAGGTGCTCAGTAATCAGCATCAGGCTTTGTGTGTTGGTTGACTTATTTTGATTTCTTCAAAACACATATCCAATGCATTAACAGTAATGTAATATTTAACTCATCACATTTTTTACACACTAATTTTATTTTGATTTAGGTTTTGAGAACCTAAACAGTGCATGTGGTTAAATATGGTCTCTTGATGTGCTCATTAAATTTAGTTGTTACATTCTATAAAGCAGGCACCACTCCTTTAGTGAGATTCGATTAGTAAAAGTTGTTGTCTCCAAAAATCAATTACCATTTTTAAAAACTTTTTTTCTTTGACCTACAAATCAAGTACCCACTTACTAAAACTCCTATTAGTTGATTTGTGCTATTACAAATTCCCATTCACAAACATTTATTCACTTATTATCCAAACAGTTAGTTCCAGTCCTTAAATCTGATTGCCTGAGCCGTTTGTCCAGCCATGACATCATTGTATATGTTATATTTGCTATATAACTAGCGAGCTAACTTCAAAAGTTGGACTAGATTAGGTCACAGAAGACCAGTTTAAAACAATTTTGTTTTCAATAACACATTTATAAATCAAAGAGTTTTTTATTACAATGTGTTTGTAATACATCACGTAATAAATTACATTATACATTATAAAACATGAGCTACTATCTTTGATTTAACATTTACATAGAGCTCATGGTAGATGTATCTTAAGTTTCACTGCTGTGTCTGATCAACTCATTCATCACCACACCATTCTCAATGCAATGCTGAGAATCATTTACCACCCAAATTATACCTGGATATCAGTCCTCAGAACAGGCTGCTACGGCTAACAAACCATGCAGCGTTCACATGTTTTAAAACCTTATCCAATTGGTTATCCTTATCCACATCACTGTCACTACAGTTCTGAGAATTACCCAAAAATAACCCTAAATAATACCTGATTTGTGGCAGTCCAATAGTAATAAAACAGAATAATTGGAACTTGAGTTAGATGAACTACAAACTTTAATTGTAGAACTACAAAGTGCATGCATCTGGTATGCGAAACTGATTTCAGGCGGGTAAATGTATTTAATTCATTCATCCATTATCTTCCGCTTATTCCTCTTCAAGGGTTGAGGTGGGGTTCCCATGCCCATCCATGGGAGAACATCTTGGGCGCTGGGCAGATACACCCAGGACAGGGCGCCAATCCATTGCTGGACACACACTCACACAACCACACACACTATACAGGGCAATTCAGAGCATTTAATTTACCTAGAATGCATGTTTTCGGACTGTGGGAGGAAACCAGAGAACCCGCAGAAAACCCATGTGGACACAGGGAGAACATGAAAACTCCAGGAGTTTGAAGCACGAATCCTCAGCACTGAGAGGCTGAACGTGCTAACCACTAAGCCACTAAGCTTCATTCATTTAACCATTCATTATCTTCCACTAAACCCTCTCAGAGGAGAATGTTTTGGGCGCTGTGCAGATATACCCAGGACAGGGCACCAACCTATCGTTGGGCACACTCACTCACACATACATGTACACACAGACACACAGACTATATTGGGCAATTTAGAGCAGTCAATTTACATTGAATCTATGTTTTTGGACTGTGGGAGGCAACCGGAGAACCCGGAGTATCAGTAGCATGCTGCATAACTTCTAGCATGAGTTTATCAGTAGGTATATTAAGACCAGCACCAAAAAAACTGCAATACCATGCCATTTTAATAGCTTTATATTATTCTGATTATTCTTTTATCATGGTAGAGAAACAGGCATGCTCAGTGGCCAACTTTCTAATAAATGTTTTTTAACAGGGTAAATATTAACATTAATGAGGTAAATAAATATAAATTAATTTATCTTCTGACTTTGGTGTGAACACCTCGAAGGTCTTCACTGTATCCAAACTTCAGAATCCAAACTACTCAGCCAATGACACTTGGCACGAACTACCTCAGACTTCTGCCAGCTGAAATACAAGCCAAAACCTAAGTGCATCTAAGCACAGTTCACGCTGTAGCCCAATTACTAATCCCAAAATCCATTCAACGATCTCACCACCTGAACTAGAACAACTTCAGCACTCACCACAGGCTTGGGTTGCCTTTGGCAGTCTCACAAAAGAAATAGTTGAAAAGATCTCTGGAGCTGAAGTTTCCCAGCATGACTGCAGAAGATATGGGTGTGCAGTCAGCCAACGCATGCCTCAGGAGTCCCTCTAATCTCCTGTCACATGACTAAACTGTGAATAATCCCCTGTTGGGATGGCAGATCAGCTTTGTCTTGGCCAGAGAAAACTATAGGTTGGAAAGCACATACACAGATCAGTGCAAAGATGAAGGCCATAAATATACAATATTCACATTATAAACCAACTACTTTCAGCACATGTTCACTTCAGTAAACATCTGCTCATGCTTCAGTGGTGCTTTTTTACAGAAATACAGCATGCAAGAGGCAGTTATTGCACGCCTACATGGTTTGCCATCTGCGGTACATCAGTTGCTGTTCAAATGGTGCACTTCTGTGTTCGCACTTCTGTGTGCTGAGTGAAGTGTATAATACAAACACGGAAAGCCTTGAGAGAATAACAGAAATAGCAGCTCAGAGATTACATAATACAACTGAATATTTTATACACACTGGTTCGACACAGAAAGCGTTGCAAATCGTACAGCTCTTTGTAAGGCTGGGCAAATGTGTGAAGTTTTCAGCTGTATACATAGGGAGAAAGGTTTTAAGCACCTTAAGCACATTTTGGGTCTGTTTTGCACACATTTACATTTAAACAGCACTTTGCAAATATGTAACAATTAAGCTTATCTTTCTATTCATTAGAACAAAAGATTGTGTGTGTGTTTCCTATACAAATCCATACCGTACCACACCATTTGACATGTGGGGGATAATATATACTCATCAAAACCACCCAGAAGTGGCTGAAGATGTCTATGTGGTTCGAGCAGCAACATCAGTGATTGGTGGCTAAGGCTGTCATGCGAAGGGGAAACTTATATTAAGGTGATGTGGAAGATTTGTTTGGCGGGGTGTTATTTTTTTTCACAGTTAGTTAAATAAAATGTATTTTCCAAAAAAAAAAAAAAAAACCCACCAGAATGCTACCAATTACATGCTTACATTGTTTGCAGGAAATGTCTTCACAAGCTTGGCCTGAGAAGAGGCTAGCATTGCGATTAGCAGAAAGTTAACAGAATGAAGACACTAACACGAAGGACAAACTTATTTCTTTTAAGGTTCTAAAATAATAAAGTGCCTGAATTATTATCCCTTATTGATGGGAAGAAATTAATTTCCTGCATCAAAATGACCTGTAATATTAAACACTCTATGGCCCATAGTCTCTGAATACCTTACAATGGAATTGAAGCTCACTGGAGACCCAACTCTTAAACCAACAGCATTGATTGTAAATATTCCACATTTGCAGCTCTACTGTACACTATTAGTGCCCATTTGTTAGGTCAAGAACTAATCTCAGATTAGAAAGCCTGGCTTTTTTAAATGACTTTTAATAGCATAGAGTGAGATGGGGGTTCTGTTTCTATTTTTGGAATAAATCACAGTGCAATTAATTTATTGTAAGAGCGCCTCAACATCGTTCTTCGGTTTCCTTCCACATTCCAAAAACATGAAGGTAAATTAAATGCTCTAAATTGCCCTGTATAATGTGTGTATGTGACTGTGTGAATGTGTGAATGAGTGTGTGCCCAGTGATGGATTGGCGCCCTGTCCTGGGTGTATCTGCCCAGCGCCCGAGACGTTCTCCTCTGGATGGGCATGGGGAGCCCTTGCTTTTTCATGAAGCAGTTCCACACGGTGAGTAACTGTTTTTTTTATTTGCATTTGCAAAAAAAGGGCGACATGGTGGCTTAGTGGTTAGCACAGTCGCCTCTCAGCGCTGGGGATTTCCGGTTCGAAACGCAATCTGGATGTTTCCATGTCCTCCCCTTGTCCGCGTGGGTTACCTCCTGATTCTCCGGTTTCCTCCCACAGTCCAAAAAGATGGATTCAAGGTAAATTGAATGCTCTAAATTGCCCTGTATAGTGTGTGTGGCTGTGTTAGTGAGTGAGCGTGTACCCTGCGATGGATTGGCGCCCTGTCCTGGGTGTATCTGCCCAGCGCCCGAGACGTTCTCCCCTGAATGGGCACGAAGAACCCCTACTCCACATGGTGAGTAACTGTTTTTATTTGTATTTCCAAAAGAAGGGCGACACGGTGGCTTAGTGGTTAGCACATTTGCCTCCCAGCGCTGGGGATTTTCGGTTCGAAACCCAATCTGGATGTTCCCATATCCTCCCCTTGTCCGCGTCAAGTCATGTTAAGGTTACATTATTTGCCGAGAAGTTTAAGCTTCTCTTAAAGGATCTCACGATACTCAACATACTGAAAATACCGACCGACTGTGACAGCTGGAGAACATACCATTCATTCAGTCTCATTCACCACTCCACGTTTTCTAGACCGTTCTAAAGCTCGGCCGGTTCGGAGACCCCGGTTTAAACATTTTGTCGACGTCCCACCATCAATAAATTAAGACATCTCCGAGGATCAAGGGTTCTGATGTACAGATGTGATTTAAAACAGCGAGTCAGGAGCTCCGGCCCAAAGCTCTGATGATGTAACTCTGCTGATCATCCAACTGATGGACAGGCTGCCAAACGCTGACCTAATGGAAGGGTTTCATTTGATTGACAGTCTCTTACTGTCTGACATCCTCCATATTTCCATCATTGGTGTTTCTCTTGGATCCTGGATGTCAGCTGAAGATCACAACTATTTAATATGAAGGGATTGTTTGGTGGCAGGTTTGACTCATCCAGCTCATCAATTATGAAATAATAATCTGGAAACACCAAAGCCCTCACTCACTCACTCACTCACTCACTCACTCACTCACTCACTCACTCACTCACTCATCACTTATTCTCTCACTTCCAGTACCTACAAGGCTGAAACTTGGCTCCTTTGCTATCATGTCCTGAAAAAATGAACTGTATCTCACTTCTCAAAATTTGATGGTACGTTGGAGATCATCAAACCATCAAACGCAAGACCCCTCGAGGTCATCCCAAGTACCTACAAGGCTGAAACTTGGAATCGTGATTACCACGTCCTTGGAAAAACGTGTTCTGGCTTGCGTACGTTCCATTGTTCGTTCGCCATCACCATCCAACGTACCACCTCGGATGGATTGGGGTCCTTGCGAGTTCCTACAAAGCTGAAACATGGCTCCGTCGTTACTTATGGCGCCCTGGGGGGGGGTTCCCCATGCCCATCCAGGAAAGAACGTCTCATAGATTCCACTTTACCTGGAATCCATGTCTTTGGAACGTGGGAAGACACCGGAGAACCCAGAGGAAGCCCATGCAGACACGGGGAGAACATGACAAGTCCACCCAGATTGGGATTCGAACTGGGAATCCCCAGCGCTGAAAGGCGAACGTGCTAACCACTAAGCCACCGTGTCACCCTCTCACTATATAGTCATTCCACATATTCATTTCCGATTTATAATTGCTCCAGAGCTCAGTCTAGAACAATGCGTTTATTTGAAATATATAAACCCCAAAGCCGTCACTCAACCAAAATCAATTGCGTTTCACATTGGTATGTTCTCCACTGTAGGAAGAATTTGGAGGTTGGGTGTTTTACCACCTGGCGCCGTGTTTCAAATCTCACGGAAGCGACAGCAGGGAATCTTGTTTGTTTTGAGGGATTCTGATTGGCCGACGTAGATTTTAGGTTTATGTTACACTGACATCTATACGCTTAGGGGGTTTACGACACTCAATGGCGTATTTGTGCGGGATATCAAAAATTCCCAATAATTTCCACGGGGTGCCCACCAGGGGACCCAATCTAAACCACGGGCCCTGATTAAATTGGGCACGTCCACTCACCTTACAAACTTCAAATTTGGCAGAGATATATAGGAGAACCTCTACACTCATAGAGATATCAAAAGTTCCCAAAAATTCCCATGGGGACCCACAGGGGACCCAATTCAAAATATGGGCCCTACTGTAATTGGGCACTTCCACACATCCCACAAACTCCAAATTTGGCAGGTATGTCCAGGATTGTTTCTTCAGTCATTGAGATCTTAGAAAATTCCCAAAAATTCCCACCAGGGGACCCAATCCAAAATACGGGTCCTGCTTTAATTGGACATTTCCACGCACATCACATACTTCAAATTTGGCAGAGATGTACAGGACGACCTCTACACTCATAGAGATATCAAAAATTCCAAAACATTCCCATAGGGTACCCAATTCAAAATATGGGCTCTACTGTAATTGGGCACTTCCACAAATCCCACATACCTCAAATTTGGCAGAGGTGTACAGGACGAACTCTACACTCATAGAGATATCAAAAATTCCAAATAATTCACACGGGGGACCCACCAGGGGACCCAATTCAAAATATGGGCCCTACTGTAATTGGCCACTTCCACAAATTCCACAAACTTCAAATTTGGCAGAGATGTCCAGGATTGTTTCTACATTCATAGAGATATCAAGAATTACCAAAAATTCCCACAGGGGGCCCACCGGGGAGCCAATCCAAAATACGGGTACTGCTTTAATTAGACATTTCAACACACATCACATACTTCAAATTTGGCAGAGGTGTACAGGACGACCTCTACACTCATAGAGATATCAAAAATTCCCACGGGGTGCCCACGAGGGACCCTATCCAAAATGTGCTTCACAGTGACTATTAACAAATCTCAGGGTCAGTCTCTCAAGTCAGTCACCGTAGCAACGCACAGGTAGTCGGCTTGTCCTCTTATAAATCTATTATATGTGCTCAAAAGTTTACATACCCCGGTGGAATTTTGGCCTTTTTTTTTTTAGAGAATATGAATGATAATTGCACCCTGATTGGGGAAGATGTCCTCTTTGCTGTTGACGTGCAACTCGTAGCATGAATTGCCTTACAGCATTTACTTCACGTTAGAGTTTTAGCCGCTCTTCTGACATTTATACTCTACGGTGTCTTACAGCTTTAGCATTATGGGCTTTTTTTTGCCGTAATCTCTTCAGCTGTTGGCGGATGCTTCCGTTTAGGAGGCATGAAACCAGAGCTGCTGTTAACTATCAAGCACAGTTAGGAGGGAGTGGTAGCTAAGTGGTTGGAGCATTGGGCTAGCAATCTAAGGGTTGTGCTTCAAATCTCAGATCCACTGAAGTTACCAGTGTGGGTTCTTGAACAAGACCCTTAACCTTCATTGCGCCACGGTTTCTGTATGTAACCCTGTGTTCTGACCCCAAATATTAAGTAGGGCACTCGTAAGTCGTCTGCAAAATGACGAAATGGAAATGAAAATGACGAAATGTTAGGAAGTAGTGATTTTGGCCACATGTTCAGGTATTGGTTGGGGAGGGGTAGAGGTGATTTTGACATAATCCCCTCCACTCTACACCCATGCGCCAATCACTATTAAGTTGACACCCCAAGCGCCCCTCGCCATCCCCACCACTTCACCCCCGTGCACCAATCGCTATCGAGATGGCACATGCCAAGCGCTTTATATTTATGTAAATGTACACAGACCAACATCTCAGCCAATTAAATAAATACACCTCCTTGTTTCAACACTACTGGTCCATTTCATTAGTTCTGATGATCAGAACCACCACATCTGTTAGTATAATGTTTACACATGTTTTGGATTCTACACACCTCTGACAACACAGTATGTTTTAAACCTCAGCTCCGGAGCAGAAGCGTAAAGACCAATCCAGCAAATCTCCAGGGACAGAACAGTGGCCATTTTTCTTCTCCCCGTTCTCCCTGCAGTGTTGGTATTAAAGTGTGATTTGTCCCAATAGATTGCTCAGTCAATTAGTTTACAAGAAGCGAGAGCGCTGGCCTTCTGCGCCTTTGAAAGAAAGGAATATAAATGAAATACTCTGCCTCTTCAGACCTGGCTTTCATTTGGCTCCTTAATGAGCCGCTTTTTTGTTTTCTATTTAATCATGGATTTATTTTTCTTCGGTGATTATGTTTCTGGGGGGTTCGCTGGGAATTCAGAGTGATTTGGTTTTGTTCGCTTCATCGATATATGATGTAGGAGACCAGCTACGTTAATGTAGGTTCATAAAAAAAAACTTAAATGCTGCTTGGCCATTATATAAGGTTTATTTGAGAACCTAAACTTAACTCTCACTGACTTTAGTCTATAGCAGGGCTGTGCAGTTAATATTCTCAGGAGGCCTCAAAAGAAACTATACCAGGAGGTTGTCCTATAGGCTTAACTTAATTGGAAATAAAAGTATTGCTTGTGCTGTGTGTGTGTTTGGTATTTACGGTATAATCCTATTTATAATCCCTCTTCCTCATAATCCTAAATCCAGAGGACATTTCAGGTGCTGGGGAGGTACCCCCAGGACAGGGTGCCAATCAATTGGCACACACTCACACACATACACTACAGCAGTGGTTTTCAACCTGTGGGCCGCAGACGTGCTGCAAGGGGGCTGTAGGCCAAAAATCTTTTCTTTTTTTTTTTGCACACGAGATCCAGCGCTAACTAGTGGGTTGGTTAATATGCTACGCTATCTATTTGATTACTATTTAGCTACTTTAGTCTGTGTGAAGCTGTTGTCTTGTGTACACATCATGGATAAATGGTAAAAAACAGGGTCTGAAGCTAGACCATCTACAAGGGAAGCAGCCACTGTATCTCTTACTGAGAGAAAAGCATCAGCTGAGTGACAAAATGTGCTGTAAATGGTTAGTTTCTTTTGTTGTGTGATTATGGAGTCAGTTTCACAGGTCACATGGATAGTTGCACTGTATTTAGTTTTAAACGGCAATAAAAAAATATTCTGGGGGGCTGTGGAAAGCTTTGGGGTGGGTTCAGTAGGCCTTGGGTTGCAAAAGGTTGGGAACCCCTTCCCTGGAGAGTAAAATCTCTTTTCCAAGGGAGACCTGGCCAAGATAAGTTCCAAAAATGAAACCATACAGACAATTCAAGACACATTTCCACATACACACAACACAGAACAGGAATTTTCTTTAGAAGGTTCAGAAGTTTCAAAAACTCCTGCCATGATTCCACTACACACAGAGGAAGTTGTCCTCCACATGATACGTACAGTATCATGACCTTGTTAAAATGTTGATTTGTTATTAAATCTTGAATTAAATAGTAATTAATAGCATAACTTCTTTTTAATAATTCTTTAACACGTCGCATGTATAACGTCGCACCCATAGATGATGGCTGCACTTATTATAATAAATAATAAAACAAGATATAGAAATAATAAGGGTGGCACGGTGGCTTAGTGGTTAGCACATTCGCCTGTCAGCGCTGGGGATTCCCGGTTCGAATCCCAATCTGGATGGAGTTTCCATGTCCTCCCCGTGTCTGCGTGGGTTTCCTCCGAGCATGATCGCCTCCCTCCAGGAACTTGGTTTGCAGGTCAGTGTTCCAGTATGAGAATGACCCCAAACACACCTCTAAGAAGAACACTGCTTTTTTGAAGAGGCTGAGGGTAAAGGTGATGGACTGGCCAAGCATGTCTCCAAAAACCCAATAGAACATCTTTGGGGCATCTACAAGCGGAAGGTGGTGGAAGTCTTCACATTTAACCCATCCATGCAGTGAAACCCACACGTCTACACACTGAGTGAAGTGAGCACATGTGCCTAAAGAGGTGTGCAGCCTTGTATACGGTGCCCGCAAAGCAGTTGGCATTTAGTGCCTTGCCCAAGGGCCCTCAGCCCTAGTGCTTGGTGGGACCGAGAATCGAACTGGAGACCTTCAGGTCACAAGGCTGGTCAGAACAGACGTTAAAGGACGGATTTCTGTTACTAAACCATGCCAACTCTCCCAACTGACGGTCATCCCATGGTGGTTTTAAAGATTCTAAATAAGGGACTTGAGTTGAATTATATAAGGACATAATAAAATATATCAAGTGGATTCCTTACCTTCATGTTCCCCAGTCTTCTAGCTCGGTCAATCACTAAAAACT
>JAOUQT010011992.1:0-12143 GCA_025769995.1 Xyliphius kryptos | reverse complement strand
ACTGAAGTTGGATCAGCCGGTCATTTGATTTTGAGTAGGATTCCAAATCCAGACCTCCATGGGAGAATCATTCTGATGTTATTTTGTTCTCAACGCATTCCACTATCTACTGGATAAAGACTTTCAACTGGAATATTTTATTCACTGAGATCTAGGATGTGTTCTTTTAGTATTTCCTTTATTTTTATGAGCAGTTGAGGTCCTGGGTTTAAGTATCAGATGATCTGATATGATCCTTTTGATGTGACTTGATGTGGACCCAAAATAAACTACTGGCAGTGAGTTTATTTTTAATTTATTTTAAGCAGCTGAACTTTTCTTGTCTTTATGGCATCGACTTTACTGTGCAGTGAACTCACAAACCAATCGTGTGAGTAGGAAGAGCACCAAAGACACTTCTCAGCCAATCAGAGAATCCTGCAGAGACGAAGTACCCATGCCCATACAGGGGACACGGTCCCTCACACAAACACACACATTTGGTCATTTAGCAGTTAGTGGTTGGGGCCACCACACAGGGTTACATGAAGGATTCCTGGAGCAATGAGGGTTAAGGGTCTTGCTCAAGGACCAACATTGGTAACTTCAGTGGATCTGGGATTTGAACCTACAACCCTTAGATTGCCACACAATAAAGGGGCAATTTAGAGCGTCCAACCTTTTAAACTGTGAAAGGAACTCACCCGGACATGGGGAGAACATGGAAATTCCACCCAGATCACGAATCCCCATCGCTGAGAGGCGAACGTGCTGACCGTGGCACCCTGTACACAGGATATTGCACTAAATCATAACACTACCCATAAATTCTAAAGGTTTGGACATCGGCCTGAGAAACTTTCTTATAACTGGACCCTACTGAATTCTAACTACACATCCCTGGTCTACAGTATGGATAATAAATGCAAAATAGGTGTATGTGCAAAAATACTTTAAATATAGTTAAGAATTTATCTGTATGTAGTTTCAGGTGTACAGTTTGGTATCACAGAGAAGCGGTTATAGTATCTACTAAAGCTATTAAACAGGACAGTATTGTATATTCACCGTTACAGTTAATAGTAAACACTTATTGAATGCGTCGTTAGAGGGCGCTCTTTTCCCACGACAGAATCATTGCCTACTCATCCACTTACCTGAAATGATTCTTAGCCAGGATTGTACACAGAACTGTGTTGTCAATGTATGAGTTGTTTGTAGTGCAAATAAAAGAATACTAACATACCATTACACAGCAAAAATTAAAGGATATTTATCAACTATTTTTTTTGTTGTTATTTTTGTTTTCAGCAAGTCAGATTTGACTGAAAACTATTTTTAAATAAATAGCTATCAATTTTGGCTTTGTTAAAGATACCTTAAAAATACAGTACAGGCCAAAAGTTTTGACACACCTTCTCATTCAATGCGTTTTGTGCATTTTCACGACTATTTACATTGTAGATTCTCACTGAAGGCATCAAAACAATGAATAAACACATGAGGACTTATGTACTTAACAAAAAAATATGAAATAACTGAAAACTGGTTTTATATTCTAGTGTCTTCAAAATAGCCCCTTTTTGTTCTGATTACTGCTTTACACACTGTTGGCATTCTCTCAATGATCTTCAAGAGGTAGTCACCTGAAATGGTTTTGGGCTTTTAAGGGTTAATTAGTATAATTAATTAGAATGGCAACAGTGCGCAAAGCAGTAATCAGAGCAAAGTGTCGCTATTTTGAAGACATCAGAATATAAAACATGTTTTCAGTTATTTCACTTTTTTTTGTTAAGTTTATAACTGAAGTGTTCATTCAGTGTTCTGATGCCTTCAATGAGAATCTACAATGTAAATGTTCGTGAAATAAAGAAAACGCATTGAATGAGAAGGTGTGTCCAATTTTTTTGGCCTGTTTTATATAATGCCCTAATATGGTACAGGGAAACAGTGTCATCAGTTCATGTTGAAAACAGCAAAAACAGTTAATACTATTTTAATGAAAGTCCAGAGAAAACGCCTTGTCTTTTTTTAAGTACTCTTGTTCTCTTGCAATAATTACTTTTTTCATGATCACGACTTTTTACTCTACATTTTATTCACTGTGTTGGAATAAAAAACACTGCCATATTGATAGGACCATATCTGTACTGACCAGTCGTTCAAAAGTATCCACCCAACCATCATTTTCCGCTTATTCCTCTACTAGGGTCGCAATGGGGTTCCCCATGCCCATCCAAGGGAAAACATCTCAGGCGCTGGGCAGATACACCCAGGACAGGGTGCCAAGCCATCACTGGGCACGCACTCACTCACTCACACATCCACACACTATACAAGGCAATTCTGAGCATTCAATTTACCTTAAATCCATGTTTTTGGACTGTGCGAGAGAACCGGAGAACCCGAAGAAAACCCGTGCGGACAAAGAGAACATGGAAATTCCGCCCAAATCACTAAGCCACTAAGCCCCCATGCTGCCCCCCACCCCATATGTCTGGTTTATTGACAGAAATTTCTCCAGTCGTTAAAAATAATCCGTGATCACGAAAAAACAAGAGTTGTAAACTACAATAGATGTCCTCTTTGGATTTCTGTATAGTTTTCCTTTAGTATGATTACATCCTTAAGTACAGCGTGATATAAAAAAATCTATTTCCGCCATAAAATAGCATTCAGTTTGAGATTCAGACTTTTTGGCCATAACTTTGGAACCGTTAGAGCTATGAACGCCGTTCCAACTGTGCCATATTCTTCATGGGCTGGGCATTCAAAGCCCTCCTTTAAGTTCCTGCGGGAAATACAGGTCTAGTTATTGATTGATTTGACAATGGTTAGATTTATACAAAAATGACTTCATTATCTCCAAATTAAATTTTTAAATCATGGATAGAAGATAAAAGTCTAAAACATCAGATTGAGTTCTTGATGGCCATTTACATTAATCCTTTATCTGATATGAATCCGTATAGAATAACTCTGTTTCATTATATATAGCCCAAAAATCCATCATTTCTACGGCCAGTAAAGATTCACAATTTAGCGAGACTTTCATCCAGTCTCCCACACACCATGATACTTTCCAGTCTTATTTAAGTAGCTTTTTCCTGTTTAACTAATCACTGCCTGTTTTATTTAGACTTTTGTGTAAATCTCATTAACTCCCTACAAACATTGCTTTCTGTTTCCCTTTTTTTGTTTTTGATTTGCTTCTTTTGTGTATTTTCTATTTTCAGCAAGTCTGAGTTTTCTTTTTCACCTACCTGTAGGTTTTTCTGAACTTCCTTGGTGGAAATATTATGAGTAATGTTTCAGTTGACAACTGTCTTCATGGAGCATATCTGGAGTCCAACAGCTCATTAGGATCTCTGGTGGTGTTTTTTGGCTGCGAACTAACCTGCATTATTATATATGTACTAGTATTTGTTTAAAAAATATAAAATTACAAGGTGATTCTACAAGATTTTCCCCTTGCTCCGGAAAAACAGGCCATTAATTAAAATAACTTAATTTATTAGTGGGATTGGGCGGCATGGTGGGTTAGTGGTTAGCACGTTCGCCTCTCAGCGCTGGGTATTCCCGATTCGAGTCCCGATCTGGGTGGAGTTTCCATATTATTCCTGTGTCCGCGTGTGTTTCCTTCGGGTTCTCCGGTTTCCTTCCACAGTCCAAAAACATGGATTCCAAGTAAAAATAAATGCGTATAGCGATGGATTTGCGCCCTAATATCCATCCATGGATTTGATCACTCTTTACATTTGGCTCAGTTCATTCCTATCTGGTTTTCAAAGTGGCATAACAACATTATTTATAGACACCCTATTACCCAGCCAGGTCCTTTTTTTTTTTTTTTTACCTTGTTCACTCAATCGCTGTGATATATGTATACACTGTGTCTCCTATGGCCTGCAATCCCACTCACATTTTTTTTAGGAAATGCACCTTTCTATTTTTTTAGTGTTTAAATAAAGTTCATGGAAGTTCAAGGGTGTATGAAAAAGACTTAAAAAAGGAGGTCAGTAATGCAGCAGAAAGGTGAAAGGTAGAAAAGGTTATTACATAGGGATTTGGTCATTTAACAGACACTTTTATCCAAAGCGACTTACAAGTATCCCTCTTAATATTTGGGGTCAGAACACAGGGATACATACAGCATCCCTGGAGCAATGAAAGTTAAGGGTCTTGCTCAAGGACCCACATTGGTAACTTCAGTGGTCCTGGGATTTGAACCCACAACCTTTGGATTACTAGCCCAACACCCAAACCATAGAGCTACCTATCTAGATTAAAGGTTTGTAATTGACAGCTGTGAATAGCATGTTAGCAGATAGTACAAGATGGACAGGATATGGATAAACAGGACAGGAAATAAAAAAATGTAACAGCTTATTAACCTGCTAAGACCTCTAATTTACACACTTCCAAATTTACAAATTTGCTGATAAATACTAACAACTGCTAATAATAAATTGTATACCTTTACCATTTATAGACAAATTGCTGCTGAAAAATACACTTTACATTTATTTACATTTCAGGGTTTCCTATGCCCATCCAGGGGAGAATGTCTCGGGCGCTGAGTAGATACACCCACGACAGGGCGCCAATCCATCGCTGGGCACACACTCACTCACACACTCACACACACAAACTATACGGGGCAATTTAGAGCATTCAATTTACCTTAAATCCATGTTTTTGGACTGTGGGAGCAAACCCACGCAGACACGAGGAGAACATGGAAACTCCACCTAGGTGCTAACCACTAAGCCACCGTGCCGCCCTCTGGTCTTTATAACTATTGTAATTTTGTTTGCACATGTGCGCTTTGTTAGGTTGTGTAGTTTACTGTTCTGTGTAGCACCCTGTTCCTGGAGGAACGTTTCGTTTCTCCGTATCCTGTGCACCACTGTATATTGTTGGAATGACAAATAAAACCACTTGAACTTGACTCACAGTCTTAACTCTGTCCATTTGTCCATCTTATTCTCCATCTGCTTTTTTAATATTTCGTCCGTTAAGTCCTTTATATCACATTCTCGGAATGAGTCTGTCTCTCTTTTCACCTTATTAAGCTACAAAGCTATTCATTTCCACTTCTGTCTAACTGTTTCTGTCTGTGTCCCTTGTCTCTGTGTACTGTGTGTAGTGTGATGTCAGTGTTAAAGCTCCCGCATGATGATTGGTTCAAAGAAATTTCGGGCAGCCAATAAGAGTGTGTGTATGTGGGGAGAAAAGGGAATGTGAAGATGAAAATTGTGTTACTACTTGTGTAAGCATGCACACACACACACACACACACACACACACACACAAACACACACTCTTACATAAAAACACACACACCTGTTACATTGTGAAATAATTGTCTCTCTCATGTTCTAGACTCGTCACAGATGAAACGGTGTTGTGTGATCTTTGTAATCATCTCACTCCCTTTCTTACTCCCTATTACATCATCAGAGAAAGTGTGTGTGTGTGTGTGTGTGTGTGTGTGTGTGTGTGTGTGTGTACGTGCATGTGCGCGATGTCTCACCAATCGTTCAGAAAGTGGTGTTTTGTCATTATTTGGTAAATGCTGCTCCAGGGCCAAAACGATGCAGTTAGCAATGATGGTCGCTAAAATCATCCACTCAAATGGAGTTAACAGCACAGTTAAGGAAACATATGTGACATCACAATCTCATCAGGTAAATTCTATGACTGATCTTATGTCCTACATGTTTTAGGTCTAAAATCGTAGTAGTGTGATAATACTTTGAAAAAAATAATATACACATAAATATATATAAAAATATTGACATTTAAATGATTTTATTGATTTAAAAGTGATTATATTACTATTGCAAAATCATAGTCTAAAGCAACTTCTGTTAATATAACTGTTTTAGCTAAGAAAATTAATTAATAAACTAAACTGGAAATCAGTAAAACAAAGCTTATAGAAACTTCATGTACTAAACACACTGACATGCTAAACTGGCAGTTGAATTTTAGAATAATGAACAAAGGTGCACAACCAATTGACAACAATGTCTAAATAAACGTGTTTAATAACAAATTTACTTAATAGTATTTTGAACATACTTATAAACATTAGGAAAAAAATACCCATTTCAAAAACAGCTAAAAACAAAAACTTAGAGCTTCATAATCACATTTATTTTTTAAGTGCACTAAAACTCAATTTACATATTTTTGTTTTGCTTATTTTTTTGAACCCATAACGGTTTGATTTTTCTGTTGAAGAAGTGAAGTGTATGATCACAGGACCATTATTTTTTTTTGTTATAGTGATTTAGTTATCAGTATAGTTATTAATTATAGTGCAGAACAATATATTTGCATGTTCCTACTGTCAACCTCATTTAAAGAACCTTATTTTGGTGCACTTTTTAGTCACATCAAATGCAAAACTGTTAGTTGTTAATTTAACTTAATAAACTTCATTCTATTTGTTAAACATAAAACAAATTAAGAAATTGATACCTAATACGGTCTAAACATTGAATTAATAAAATGATTAATAAAAAAACTTTTTTAATAAAACTTTTTAATGGTTTGGATACTGAATATACTAATTGTTGCAGTTAATAGTTTTGCCCATCCTTGCCTAATAAGGTTTAGCATTGTTCTGCTAGATATATAAAGACATATAAAGAGAGCAAGTGCCTCTCCAAAATACAAATATGAGCCTCTGCCTCAATGGCACCTTCACACGTATGATCACTCATGTCATGGGTACTGATGCAAATCATGTCACCAAAGATGCAGGTTTTTGTATTTTTCATTACTAAAAATAATATTATTTTGTTTATTCATTTTTGGCACATACAATCCGACAACCTTTTTTTTTATATAAAAAAAATCCGAAATGTGGACTCATTGAATGATAGAACTTGTTTCCACAGTCTTTTGGACCTTGTCAGTGTTTTCCTCTTTGCATTATACAGTTTTAGGTTCTATTTCTTAATGCAGAAGCAGACTGTAGTAAGAGACAACAATTTTTTTAGGTGTGACTTTAATAACCAACAATTTTATTTATTTCGCTTCATTTGGAATCTTTGATTTGTCGGCATCAATTTATAAAGTTGTTTATATGTAAGCCCTAAAACCAAATTTGTTAATGAACATTGCCCTTTGTTAATGAACATTTGGAAAGTGTTGTTTAATTTTACATGAATAATTTAAGAAAGACATGCCAATATCAAAAATTAAAGCATTTTCCCTTAATAGCCAAAAATATAGTCTCAATCAGTGGAGTTACAATTCATGACTCAGTAAGACACATCGACAGATTTGGACAGCTGTATGCCTCCAGATTAGTGTTAGCATTTTGGGGAAGATCGTTTTCTTTTTTCCAGCATAACTATGCCCCAGTAAACAAAGCTTTTATATAGACAGAGTAAGTATTAATCAACATTTATACTTATTAGACTGCAAAAGAATACGCAGAAATAACTGAAGAGTTCTAAGTAACTAACATTGGCCAATGAGAGATAGGTCTTAATATAAACGTTGTTACATCAGTAAATTTTGCCCTTGTTGTATCATTGTTTGAGCCTGCTACCCTCTGAGACAGGACAAGCTTGCAATCATAAATGAAACAATTCGTTTTACATTACACCAGCAAATTGTAAAAAAAAAAAAAGTTCAGGACATATACATTTGTACCCATCATCATCTTTTTTTGTGTCATGTTAAGCCTTCATTAACGTGTTGTAATGATCAGGCTTTGATTAACACATGTTCTTTTATTAAAACAGGGCATCCACTCACACTGTCACATTACTAAAATTTCAACTTTAATCTGCTTATATTGGATTAATCAGAATCAGAATATTTTATTGATCCCTTATGGAGAAATTTCTCAATTATTATTTTCCTTAATAAATAAATGATTACATGTAACATTTGTGTTTTGTTTAATTTCTTGTATTTGGCTGCTTTTAGCACTTGTTTGAAAAGCTAATAGTTTTTGCTTAAATTAATACAAATATTAACAATTTTAAAAGGTTTACAAACTTCTAAGCACCACTGTACAAACGTACAGGTCTGTAATATTACTAGATTAGCAGTGAGCTAGCACACCGAAGGGTTTAAAGTGGTTTCCATGGCAACAGCATTGGCACTGCACTCCAACTTCCTCCATTCCTTTTCTATAATTTAGATCTAAACTTACATATTCCTCCTTATCCCCTGTGGTACGTTTTCCAACCCTGCTTCCCTATACCTATCTATTCTCTTTATCCCTCCACTTCTATGGCCATCATTCACTCCTCATTCTTTTCCTCAAATTTATCCAGCCTCTTTTAACAGTCTTTTTTTCTACCTTATCCCTCCCACCATTTTTCTTTCTCTTTCCATCCATCTCTTGCTCCATTTTTTCCTTCTCCTCTCTCTCACTCCCGCCATCTCTAGTGCATTAGTGGAAAATCATATTCAGTCAAAGTGCTTAGCAGCCTGGAACTCATAATGGACTCTTAATAATTCACAGTTCAATTTAGAGAGGAAAAGAAAGGAAGGAGTAAGTGTGTGTATATCTGTGTGTTTGAGAGATTGAGCACGAGAAACTGTGAGAGACAGCGAGAGAGACAGTGACAGACTTTTATAAAGAGAATAGTAAAGCAGTATAAACTCCTACCATAATTAAAATGTATTCTAAACAAAGCAAAATAACAGTTTAAAAAGTTATTACAGTCAGGATTTTGGTTGTTTTCATCATTTATTATTTTAATTAAGTATTTTATAACTGTACACTTTATAACTATACCTCATTGTGAGCGGTCAGTTATTTGAACTGAAGCGTCTATGGTTTTAACCCTAACCCAACTAATCCCCTTTTTGTGTCCAATTGATTTAAAAGAGTTCTGCAATGTACAAACAAATGCATCAAAGTATATCACTTGTTTTGCCACTGAATTACTCATGTTATGGAGGAAGATTTAAAACTTATCAAAATAGCTAGTTGCACTATCACCAGATTCCTACAACAAATCCAGTATTCATTTGTGCATTATTAGCACATTCATAAAGTTTTATCAAGTATTGATAACGCTTTATTTCATTTGTCATAAACCTTTGGTAATGTAAATAACTGTTCATTATTTTTGACATAAATTCTAATAACAATTTGACATAAGGCTTTATAACACAAAGTGACATCATGCATTATAATATGAATTTGGTGATTATAGTTTACTTATAGTTTGTAGTACTTATTATTATAGTTTACTTAAAGTCTGTTAAAAACATTTATAAGCTTTTAAAAGTCATTATAAAATATGTTATTATGTATGCAGTCTCTTTTAAAAATGCAATTTATAACAACACTACTTTCTGCCTGTAGTGTTAGTTCTGCCTGTAGTGTTTTAAGTTTATAAGTTTTTATAAGCAGTTATGAGTACTAATAAAGTCATTTTCAGGATAATCACTTGTTAAACACAAAAATAAGATTTTATGTCAGTGTTCTCTATAAAGCTATAAGGCATGAGAGGATGTGCATTATTAAGAAATAAACCATGAGAAAGAGGTGTTATTAGGTGCCTTACACCTAATAAAACGTGGTTTATTCACAATAATGCACGACTTAGAGTGCCTTATTGCTTTTATAAAATGGTTACAGCACACTATAATAAAAAAAAACATGGTTTGATTCGTAAATGAGTTTACTGAAAGCAAAATTCTGAATAAATTTGCCTTCCGCAACATGAAGCAGTCGATTTTTTTAAATTAACCCTGACCGCAGGTAAAAGATTTCCAGCATGAGGCGGTGTTTACAACTTATAGAAGTTGCTTAGGTAGTGCAGCTTATTCAGGATGGCATATCAATGCGAGCTATGGCATGAAGGTTTGCTGTCAGCACAGTGTCCACAGCATGGAGCAGATACCAGGAGGTAGGCTATCTGCCACCTCATCAGGAGCATGCCCAGGGTTGTAGAAAAGTCATACAGGCATGTGGAGGCTCATTTTAACTTGTCTTGAGGAATTTCCACTGAAGTTGGATCAGCCTGTCATTTCATTTTCCACTTTGATTTTGAGTATTATTCCAAATCCAGACCTCCATGGGATAATCATTTTGATTTACATTTTGAAAATGTTTATGTTGTTTTCTTCTCAACGCAATCCACTATCAACTAAATAAAGAATTTCAACGTAAAATATTTCATTCATTAAGATCTAGGGTGTGTATTTTAGTGTTCCCTTTATTTTTTTGAGCAATATACATATGTCTGATACGAAAGACTCAAAAACTAGCTATGTTTATATTTTTAGTACTACTATCACAGCTCAGAGACTATAACCTCTGTTCCGGGTGTTAACAGTATTATAGTATTTAATTACTGGTATAGTTTAATACAAAAGTTAGTCTAATATCACATTTTAAACTTTATAATAAAAAATATGTATTTTTGTTAAAAAAACAACAATGTAGCAGGGGTGCAGTGGAGATGAGGGGAGGCGATTAGATGTGAATTGGAGGTAATTGATAAACAAATGCAGTCTTTATAAGCTGAAACATTTCAAGCCCATCATGCTTATCTTAAACCAGCTAACACATATGTTTAAAAAATACATTAATTTTATTTTCTGAATAAAGCCTGTTCCTCTGTTTGGAAAATCCTGGATTTTAACTGAATTTAACTTTTTGGAGGCTATATGGACATTTAATATTTTGTATTTTCCAAAGCAAAATAGTTACTTACCACAAACTACCAAGAATGATATATTTAAAAACTTAAACAGAGAATCACATTTTAAATAGCACTGCATGCTAGTCTTGAACTTTATGTATCGGTGTGTGTGTATTTAAAAGAGTATGTGATTGTATATGAGTTGCACAATCCAAGTGAGCCTTTCTTTTGCTCAACACTAAAAATAGATGCAAGACTGATAAGAGGCTCGTCTCCTTCCCTCCATCTCTCTCGCTCTTATTTAGTTAGTGATCTAGAATTTCACTGCCTTGGCTCTGTGGAGATTTGCAAAGTCCTATTTGCTCCACTCCTCCTTGTCTGTCAATCTCTATTTCGCTGTCTTTTCCAGCTAAAATAGTTTATTCCATCTTCTCCGTTTTCCCTTCCAACTTCCTCCACCAGACTGTATAAATCACAGAGAGAGTTACTGGGCTTTATGAATATGAGTGGCAACTTTAGATATTTTAAGTGGTGTGTGTATATGTATGATTTTTTTCCCTGTGTCTCAACAGTGACTCTCGGAACCTCTGGATAGGCTATATCAGGGCTCCAGCAGGGTATATAAAAATAGTATATGGTATGCTAAAAAATATTGTTTGAGGAGCTTTTGATATGATAATGTGTCTCAACAGTTAATGAGCATAACACATACATTACTTTTAAATTACCATATGCAAACTGGGACTTTGTAGACTGCTTGATGAAAGCATCATCTCCAAAACAGTGCAGTCATTAAATTACAGTATGGGCAAATGTTTTTTATGTTAATGTTTTTTAATGTTAGTTTAATCAATTTTAACCATAGCAATTTTATGTCCCAACCAAAAAAAGTAATATAACACGTCACCATTTTTCAGTAAATATATTTCTAGAGGTACTATTGACATGAAATTTTTACCAGATGTTGGTCACAACCCAAGAAATTCATACATACAAAGAAATCAAACCATAGATGTCCAAAAATTAAATTATGTGTAATTATGTGGAATGACACAGGGAAAAAGTATTGAACACGCTTACTGAAATTTATTTAATACTTTGTGCAAAGGCCTTTGTTGGCAATGACAGATTCAAGGCGCCTCCTGTATGGAGAAACTAGTCGCATTCCTCAGGTGTGATTTTGGCCCATTCTTCTACACAAACAGACTTCAAATCTTGAAGGTTTCGTGGACCTCTTCTATAAACTCTGATCTTTAGTTCTTTCCATAGATTTTCAATAGGATTCAAGTCAGGTGATTGGCTGGGCCATTCTAGCAACTTTATTTTCTTTCTCTGAAACCAATTAAGAGTTTCCTTGGCTGTGTGTTTTCAGCATTGTCTTGCTGAAATGTTCACCCATGTTTCATCTTCATCATTCTAGTAGATGACAGCAGATTTTTATCAAGAATGTCTTTGTACATTTTTCCATTCATCCTTCCTTCAATTATTTGAAGTTTGCCAGTACCATATGCTGAAAAACAGCCCCACGCC
>JAOUQT010011984.1:0-12145 GCA_025769995.1 Xyliphius kryptos | reverse complement strand
AACTGTGTCCAGTTACACGGCTGGGCATACACACACATACAGGGCAATTTAGAATATTCAATTTACCTTGCATCCATATTTTTGGAATGTGGGAGGAAACCGGAGCCCCCAGAGGAAACCCACACAGACACGGGGAGAACATGGAAACTCCAGCCAGATAGGGATTCGAAACAGGAATCTCCAGCGCTGAGAGGCGAACGTGCTAACCACTAAGCCACCGTGCCGCCACTCACTACTGAGTTTGTAGTAATTGTTAACAATAGTAATAATTAGAATTAGAACAACTAAAGAAACTACTGGATGTCTAATAATATAGTATATGATATTATTACTAGACTTACTAGTTTTTTAAGGGTATGCAGTTAATTTAAATGTTCTAAGGGATGGGTATATTAGACTATATCCCTATTTCAATTAGCTGAGGCCATAATTTCTGGTTAGATGCTACTTACATTTCATTGGCTATGTAAATGTTCTCTGTTATAAAAGAGAAGGCAACTAATTTAAAGAAATTGAATGAATATGGAATATTTTTTAGTTTTGATTCCACAAAAAGTTGCCATCTTTAGCCCTTGACCAATGCAATGTCCATCCATTCATCTATTCATTCATTATCTTCCGCTTAATTCCATACTAGAGTTATGTTCCTCATACCTATCCAAGGGAAAAAGTTTCAACCCAAAACAGGGGGTCAATCTAATCGCTGGGCACACGGGCACACTCACACACATTATTTGGGGCAATTTAGAGCAAATAATTCACCTTGAATCCAGTGAAACCCCACATGAACACAGGGAGAACATGGATCCCTGATCCCCAGCATTAAGAGGCAAATATGATAAATAGGTGCAGACTTGTAGGTGTGCTACTCAATATTTGTATTTGCCACAAAAGACAATCTTGTATTTATTTGTTGGTTAAATTGTTGTCCATCAACAGGTAAATGGACAACTGCACATATCATTACATCAGTTAAAGCAGGCAGAAATTAGGTTAGCACTGTATGTATTTTTAATAATACTGAATTCTGGGTCACAAATAATTATACTATATATACAAAATTTTATCTTTATTAAGAATACTACACTGCTTAGAATAGCAACTGTAGCTTTATCATATATGCAATAAAATGGGCATTTCTGTTACCCTACACGTTAAATAAAATATACCTAGATAAATGTTCCAGCATGACGACATGGGGCTTAATGGTAAGCATGTTCGCCTCTCAGCACTGGAAATCCCTGGTTTGAATCCCGATCTGGGTGGGGTTTTCATGTTCTCCCCATGTCCGTGTGGGTTTCATCCGGGTTCTCCGGTTTCCTCCCACAGAACAAAAACATGGATCAAGGTAAACTGAATGCTCCAAATTCCCCCATATAGTGTGTGTTTATATGTGTGATTGTGTGAGTGAGTGTGCCCAGCGATAGATTGGCACCTTGTCCTGGGTGTATCTGATATCGGAAAAAACGACATTATAAACACATTAATCGATACTCTTGCAGACGTATCAATGCATCAAATCACCAGCTGTATAATCGATTCAAAACGTTTAATACTTACATCCCTGCAAATTACCATTAATGCCCAGGGATAGGTTGGTGCCCTGTCCTGGGTGTATCAGCCCAGTGCCCAAGACGTTCTTTCCTGGATGGGCATGGGGAACCCCCGCACTACCCTTGTAGATGATTAAGCGAAAGATAATGAATGATTGAATGAATGAATAAAAATGATAATTAATAGATGACATGAACCTGAAAAATTAGGTCACAACACCGGTCAACAAATTGTATAGACAAAGAAATCATATAAAAAAAATGACGTAAAGTTACCACACTAAATATGAAAATTGTTTGGTTTTGCAAGGCTTGCCATGAACAGACCATGGAGCTGTTAATTACGAAAGCTTCTATATTGTTTGAAGATGTTCTTCCTTTTTTATATGTTGTAAAACAGAACACCATGAATTGAACTCTAAATTGAACTTATCGACACATCGCAGCATCAAAACAGCCAACTTATTTAGTTCATGTGTTGCATGAACCAATCCAAGTGCTCAATGGCTGAATTTAAAGAAAACTGAATTTGAAGAAAAGTTTGCCAGTCCATCACACGACAGACACATAAACACATTTACTCCACCTACGAGCAAATTGGGATCTTCAAGTCACCTAACCTACGTGACTTTGAGCTGTAAGGGGAAAACAAAGCTCCATTAAGGAACCAAAATAGATGCTGAAAGAACATGCAAAAAGGTGCACACTATGTGCCCTAGAATGTGTTTAATAAACAGAGGGTGGGAGCACATAAAATGTGTTTTATTCAATTTGATTTAAAAAGACACAAATTTAGCAGTGCAACATAAGCAAGCAAGCAAGCAAGTGGCCTCTCTGAAACCCTGAGCTTCTATCATAAAGATAGCACTATGAACAGAATAAACATGCTATAAAGAATATGTAAAAGCTAAAAGAAAAAAAAATGAACAGTGCCATAAACACGAGGTTTATGTACACTGGTTTACTTAAGCTTATTGATCTGTTCCAAGTTCTAAACACTATAAATAATTGATTAAGTAAAAGTGATATGCTGCAAATTGTTGTTGTTAACAGAACATGTGGGATCAGGGCAGATTAATCATCTAGGATTAGTAAATACTAATATAGATCCTGGAAGAAGAAAAAAAAAATCCAACTATTTAAAAAGAACAACCAGCCAAATGAAGGAGCAAAATTGTACAAAATCATATACAGCACAGAACATAATAGCAAGGAAAATGTGAAAATTAATCTTAAATTAGAACACAATTAACCAGATTATTTTATTTTGAAAGATGGTCAACAACAATTGAAACTATGTGGTGAAATAATTATATAAAAGCCATTTACCCATTTCTCACCTGTGGCATGGATTGTGAAATTTTGTCTTTAAATAAAAAATATATATTTAAGCCCTTGCATAATTCACAATAGAAAAGCTGTTGTTTTATTAGCCCATGGTTTACACGACTATAAATAAGTATAGTTGGTGAAATGTTCTACAAGATTTCACAAAAGAATATTGTTGCTGACTTCAAGAGGGATCTTGAAGTCAGCAATCTTAATCTTAGCTGTCAATGAGCACTCGTGACCAAAAGGAGGGCTTTGCTGTTCTGATTTTGTCAGTGGCTGTCTCAAAGGAAGCACACATTACATATACCCATCTGTCAGCCTTTAGACTAGAACTGGGATGTTTACAATTTTTCAACAAAAAAAAAAAAGAAACGATTAGACTGAAATGAGCAGTCCTCATTTTTGGCACAAAACACGGTAAAATCATCAGATACTGTGAGCTTGTAATGAGTTTACTTTAACATGGCTGTGTTCTAGCAACACACAATGATTCAAACTTGTTTAAAAAATAAAAAAATGCCAATGTTGCACCTTAAATCAGTGCATATTAGTCAGACAATTAATGGCACGGATATAGACAATAACAGACCTTACCTTACATTAAACCTTAATTTGAATGCACTGGGATTCTCAATTTTAAAATTGGAGAATAAAACAATGTACAATAAGCATGACACTGCAGTAAAAATAGCACAGAGCTCTGAATAACAGATTTCCATACAGCCATATAGTCATCCATATAGTCAGACTAGGACTGGGTACAGCAATGATTAATGGGAAATGCAAATTTTAAATAATATATTCAAAGAAAGTGTATGCACCATACACATCCACAAGGCTGACTACAATATAATTTTATATTGATTAATAACCGTCTTTAAAATAGTTACAGTATGTCTAATTTAGCTTGCTTGTACTGTACATTATATTTTTTTATATAAGTACCTAAAAATAAAGTATAAAAATAGCTTTATTAAAAAAAATTGCATAGGGATTAAAAAAAGTGGCTATCCTGGAGATTCTCAGCGTAGTCTGTAACTTTTAATATTTTGATCAAAACTAAGCTAAAACAGCAGTCAATATTATACAGTCTTTTTCTCTGCAAATAAAATGCTTGATTTACCATTTAAGACGAGGTAAAGCATTAATTGGCCTAACGTCTGTTAAGTTTATTGTATAGTGGTAGAAGAACCAAAGCATGGTAAATGGATACACATGTTCCATGCACCAAACAGACTCCTTAATCTGTTCAATTAATAATGTATTCAAAATCACAGAAGTTGCATTATACGATAATCTTTATGTAGGTTAACGCCAGTTTTTAATTAATAAATTAAATGTTTTAGGGGTTATTTTTTTACACATCGTGACATTATGGGCTTATACCCGAGTTTAAACCTTGGTTTGGTAATAATTTTCAAATTATTAACAATAAGTTTATGTTGTTTATTAAAATGCTTTAGCAATTATAAGGTAGAAATTGTCATTATTATATAAATAATAATAAACTGAGAGAACTAAATCACTCGTCATCTTTGAATAAGCACAAATGCAGTCATATAAATTAATGAAATCACATTTCATATGACCTACTTACACCATTATTCATTATTGTGAGTCCTTGTAATTCTTGTTTGTATTGAGATTTTTTACAAATCTTTTTTACTGATAGCACTGTTCTTCAAACCTATGTCTGCATTTGTTTTAAAAAATGGTCACTTTTTTTCACACTTGCACAAATGAGGTTATAGACATTTCAATGCATTAGCTAGAGAACTAACAAATAAAATAAGTACTAAGCTTTGTCTGACTGAAGCTTTTCCCCAAAGCTTTAACTTCACTGAATGAACATCTCTGGTTGTAAAACTGAATTGTCATGCTACTTTCAGCATGTTTTTTTTTTAAAGCCACTTATGAAAATTAGACAAATCATATATACCTTGTTTTATTACAGAGCAAATCATTTTTAATACCAAAATAAAAAAGTATTTTCACTCATTCATATATTATCTTCCACTTAATCCTTTACTATTGTTGCAGTGGGGTACGAATAGTTTTTTATTTTCTGCTTTTTATGGACAGGTAGCAGCCCTTAAGGATCAACACCTAAGTAACTCCTGTTTTTCAATAAAGAAAACAAATGAACAATACAACATTTTCCATCAAAACACGTGGCACAATGTAGACACCTGAATCAACAAATTTAATCTTTTTTGCATATAACAGGCCATTATCAGTTCAACTATGTTCAGTTGAAAAATCACTGCATCACCGACATCCACAACATACCTTTACATATTTTATAGTTTTATATTTTTGGCTTTACAAAGATCACAGTGTGAATGTTAAGGTCACAGGATTATGAAACAAACATCACACACAAAAAACAGTTTGAACCCTGTAACTACTTTTTCTGCAGTGGTTCACTAATGTTTTAGTAAAATTATAAAAACACATGTAAATTATACTCACAGGGATCCTACAGATTTAATGTAAAGAAAAGTGTATGGTACATTTTCAATGAAAATCTAAGCCTAATACTCAAAGCATGATTTTAAAACAGAAGAGAATTTAAACAATGATTAAAAAATTGAATTGTGACCACTTTCTTCGGAATGGATGATTGACGACACCATATAAAATCAAACATCTACAAGTTAATATATTTAGCTCTCTGTTTAAGACTGGATGTGTATTAGCTTAAAAGCTATTAATCATAATGGCCTAATGATTTATTTATTGCATTTTAATTTTAAAAGGGCTATCATTGTGGTTAAGAGACCTATTAACGATTCTTTCATGTCTAACAGCTTTACACAGAAATAGTCAATATTGCACACTCTTGGTCCTGGAGGCCAAATGCCAAACCTAATACTACTCATTTGCTAATTAACACCAAATTATTAAGTAAAAATGAGTATGACAAAGCTGGAAAGAAAGTAAATTTGTGAACAACAGGAGACTTCACAGACCAAGAAAAGTGTAAAGGGTCTACCTACTTACAATAGATAAGATTTTTAATGAAACAGAACCCAATTTAATCAACTTAATTTTATTATTACTTTATTTGTGGAGCTTGTATTCATTTTATAATAAAAGCATTTAAAGACACAGTATTTATGACTGTGTTTTTCAATCAATATTTAGTTCAGAACCTGCTCATCATCTTCATGCCATTTTCTCCAAGCCAACAACTTTAAGCTGACAGTTCAGACCTTAAACAGACTAATGTGCATATTTTATAAAATGCTTTATTTTACTTGTTTAACCTAAATTTTAAAATAAAATCTCTCAATAATAATATTTAGTACATATGTTTGTCACTTTTGCAAATTTAATGCTAAAATATACTGATGGTGGGGCAGAAGGTAATTGGGACAGAGCCCTTATGTGGGTGGTTCCACATCTTCACGCTATTTAAACTCTGGTGGTAACTGAAAAAGTCTTTTTGTGTTAAAGGTAGGAGGGTATCATTCAGCTGAACAGCAACAGGCGGTTATTGAAATGCTCTGTCAATCCTGAATTCCTGTGTATAATCAAGTCTCGTGCTGGTTCACTGTTTGTTGATGCTGTGGATTTCTGTAAAGCTGTTTTGTGAGAGTTCAATATTGTAAAATGTGCAATGTCAATAAAATTACTTTAAATTAAAACTAGATTTGTTCTTCATCTACTTTTGACGATCCAATCAATCAAGCAATTTCCAACTTGCAGTCTGTTTTCCTACTGCTCACAAACAATTTAAACAAAAAAGGGGGTCACAACAAAGGCCAATCTGCATGACTCAAAGCACTAAAAACAAGTCTGATCTATAGAGCTGTTCAGCAGCCCAGGTGGGTGCCAGTGAATGATGGAGTGTGTATAGACCATGCTTCTGTCATGCTCTCCCCCCTGCAGTGAATCACGACCTGCACTACCTGCCTGCATGACCCAGCCAAATAGATTTAATATTGACATGAAAAGCAGGAAAGTTTGAGCCATTTGATTTTTTTTTTTTTTTAACAAACCACAACAAAAACATGTGGGCTTAAGTTATGTCAATACACCACTACAGACAAGACGTGCCTTTGGGGGTGTGGGGCTAATAACGGAATGCAATTATAGAGACACACGCTGACTATTCAGCATGTCCCAAACCATTCTAGAGCGATACTGTCACTACATTAGAACTATATTAGAGATCGTGTCGATAAGACGCGGTGATGGTCTGTTTTAACTTTCCAAATGCCAAAAACACACACCGGCGTTGCATAACTCGGAGAGAGAAAGAGAGGGAGAGAGACGTGTCAAAGGACTGCAGAACTGCGTGGGCGACAGTTATAATTGTTCTAAACCAAAGGAAAAACAAAAACATTTATTTGAAATTATTAATATATAATGTGAAAATACATGGACGTACTGCTATGTCTAACATTAAAACGGCTTTAAAAGAAATCTGCTTAAATACAAGTTTAGTCAACGAAAACGCAGTTTTTTCAATCATGAGCAATCGACAATATTTTGTTTGTGATTTTTAGATAGGGTGAATTGGTGTAAACCCTAAAGTAAATCTGCAGTCATCCACATCGGATCAGTCGAGCAGAAACCAAATCTGACGTCGGACTGTCGCCACTGTTGCGCATCAGAAAAGAAAACCCAGCGAAAGCCTGACTTCATTTCAGTTGACCTTGTAAAAGATGCATTACAAAGGCCCTCAGTGGAAATGCGCATGCTAATTGGGAATAGGTCACTGCCACTGATTGATGTTATTCCCCAGTTGTCACCCAGTAGGGGAGAACTGCGACGCCGATGTAAGCTCGAGCGAGGGATATTAGCTGTAGCTTGTCCTCCATTTTGGACTGATTTCTGTTCCGACATAACAGAAATAACGTGAAGCTGGAAAACGAGTTGTGTTTGGTTTACAGGTCTGTTTTGCTATACTTAAACACCCTGGCATGAGCACACATGGAATATTTCCAAAACGTAAACAGAGCTAGCGACGGAGGCTAACTGATGTAGCTGTACAGCCAGCTAGCCTCCACTGACAGACTAGCAGGAGTCACTTACCCAGAGCAGCTACTGTATCCACATCTGTAAGGTAGTTAACGACAAGCCTGCCGTTCGGCGACACACACTCTAGCAACTGAAAAAAAAATGTCGGCAAACTGTCAAAACCGAGGTCGAGAACAACACCAAAACTCTTTCCGCTTTGGCGTTTCCAATAATTGTTTAGCTAGCTTGCTCAGCCAAATCATACACTGTACAAGGTGTCCTATCTACCATGACTAGCTCGGCGTTATGATAGACACTTCTGTGACCAATAAGAGGCGGACTTTCTCGGTCTTCACCAATCACATCAGACAAAGCGGTACGCCTACTTGCTACAGCCGAGTAAGTAGGAGTGAGCTATGAGGTGAAATAGGAAGGAACAGAGAGATCGTGCGCTTGAAAATAAGTTGTATTCATCCGCCTCTCTGTACTGTACACCTTTAAATAGTGCACAAATTCACAATGATATAATTTTTGAGAAATGTATTATTATACACCGGGTCCCGCTAAAAATATCTTGCTCTTTCGTGCTCCCGTTCACATTTAACAGCATATAATGTATACACATTTATTAGTGTCATACAAAATTCTATTCTATGTTACATATTTTAATTTAGTCCGTATGGACAATGTTTATGATTTTAGAGGAGTCCGCAAATTATTACCAACTGGGCGTAAATAAGCATCGACTCAAAACACGTGACGCGGGCACTATTGTACATATGTGGACGGATACACTGTTTACTGACTAAAAGGAAGTGATGCGATAGGAAAACGACCACACGCAAGCATGTATGTACACAATTGGCTTATCCACATAGACCGCCTAAAAAAGTACTCATTCATAATCTTCTGCTTAATTCTCTATAAGGGTCCCGGGGGTGTTCACCGGGCGGGTTTCTTCAAGCCCATGCAGGGGAGAACGTTTTGGGCGCTGGGCAGACACACCCAGGAGAGGGCGCCAATTTAACGCTGGACACACTCACAGTAAATAGGGGCAATGTAGGGCATTCAATGTACCTTGAATCTAGGTTTTTGGACCATGGAAGGAAACCCACGTGGACACGGGAAAACATGGTATCTTGACACACATTGGGACTTGAACCAGGAATCCCCAGTGCTGAGAACCTGCTAACCACTAAGCCATTAACAGAGAATTGTTGAGGAGAAATAGGTTAGGCGTCACAGTGGTCACAGTGTGTATATTATTATGTAAATAATGATAAATAAATGCATAAATAAACAATAATTATTATTATTATTATAATTATAGTTGCCACTGTGGCTTAGTGGTTAGCACGTTTGCCTCTCCGCGCTGGGGATTCCCGGTTCAAATCCCAATCTGGGTGGAGTTTCCATGTTCTCTCCGTGTCTGCGTGGGTTTCCTCCGGGTACTCCGGTTTCCTCCCACATCCCAAAAAAAACATGGATGCAAGGTAAGTTGAGTGCTCTATATTGCCCTGTATAGTGTGTGTGTATGAGTGTGTGGCTGTGTGTGTCTGTGTGTGCCCAGCGTTGGATTGGCGCCCTGTCCTGGGTGTATCTGCCCAGTGCCCGAGATGTTCTCCCCTGGATGGGCATGGGGAACCCCCCTGCGACCCTCATAAAGGAATAAGCTGAAGATGTTGAATGAATGAATGAATAATTATAGTTGTTCTTATTTTACAGAAATTGTCTCAGGATTATATTTTAAGCTTTGAGCTAAATAAAGGTTTTTGAATGACTTGGGTTGCTGTTTTGTGTTCCTCTCACTTAATCATATTAGCATTTAAGCCATTTAAATATATATTTAATATATAAGATTTGACCCAAATCTTATTTGAAGATGCAATTAACGACCAAAGTCCTTTTTATGTATCTCTAATCAGAAACTGAACATTTTTTTGTAATGTAAATGTCATGCAAGTTTAGTTACAGCTTAATATTTGCTACTTCTATTTGGCAAGACCGTATAATGATTTGATTTCTGAATGACAAAGTTAAGGATAACACATTTATAACATGTTAACCATCTTTTACAGTTCAAATAAGTAGCGTGCCTTTTCATTGTGTCTATATTGTAGTTCATCACTGTAGTTCATCATTTTTTTTAATCTGTGTGTTTTATTTAGGCCCATAGCCAAATTTTAGATTACATTTAGGTCAAAGTATAATGACAAAATGACAAAAACTCCAGCTTGCATTTTTCAGATTTATATCATCTTTATATTGTTTTTTAATAGTGTTAAAAAAATTTATATAAGTATTTCTGGAATCTTTTTTTATTTATTAGTTTAATTGTACATGTGCACTGACTGCAAACATAAGCCCAAAGTATAATGAAGACATCACCAGCTGGTGTTATTTTTGTCATTCTGCACTACATTTGTGTTTACTGTAGCTAAAAAGTGCAATATTAAAATTCACTGGACTTGTTTCCAAATCACACCAGGCATGTTACAAACTGGATTCCCAAAAAGTTGCGACACTAAGCAAATTGGGAATTAAAACTGAATGCAATGTTTTGGAGATGACAAATGTCAATATTTTAGTCGTACTAGAACATCGATGACAGATCAAAAGTTTAATCTGAGTAAATGTAACATTTTAAAGGAGAAATATATTGATTTAAAATTTCACAGTGTCAACAAATCCCCAAAAAGTTGGAACAAAAAGCAATAAGTGGCTGGAAAAAAGAAATTGAGTATATAACGAACAGCTAGAAGACCAATTAACACTAATTAGGTCAACTGACAACATGAGCTTCTCAGAGTGTCAGTGTCTCTCTGAAGCCAAGATGGTAAGAGGATCACCAAGTCCACCATCTTTGCGCAGCAATACCAGAATGGCATTACCCAGCATTAAACAGCAAAGACTTTTAAGTTATCATCATCAACCGTGATCTCCGGGCCCTTAAACCTCACTGCACCGCAAACAGGAATGCCACAGTCTAAGAAATAACAGAATGGGCTCAGGAATACTTCCAGAAACCATTGTCGCTGAACACAATACACCGTGCCATCCGCCGTTGCCAGCTAAATCTCCACAGTGCAAAGAGGAAGCCATTTCTAAGCAAGCTCCACAAGCTCAGACACACTGGGTCAGGGGTCTTTTCAAATGGAGTGTGGCAAAATGGAAGACTGTTCTGTGGTCAGATGAGTCACGATTTGAAGTTCTTCATGAAACACAATACTGTTTAATATGGACTGATCTATACACATTCTGTACATGGCTGTTCTACTCTGATGCTGTCTGGCCGCTCAAGGAGGATGAGTCCCCCACTGAGCCTTGGTCCTCCCAAGGTTTCTTCCTAAAATATCATCATTACAGGGAGTTTTTCTTGCCACTGTCACTTCGGCTTGCTCTTTGGGGGTTTAGGCTTTGGACTCTGTAAAGCCACACTGTTGTAAAAAGCGCTGTATAAATAAACTACTTGAACTCCATTACTCATCTCTTCCCATTGGCTTTCTGTAGCTGCTCGCATTCAGTACTTCTGATCTGTGTGGGTCTCTCATTTGTAGTCGCTTCAGATAAAAGTATATGCTAACTGACTATAGTGGCTTCCAAAAGTATTCATATTCCTTAAACTTTTCCCTATTTTGTCACATTACAACCACAAACATTCTTAATTGGAATTTAATGTAAAAAACCAACACAAATTGGTATACAATTGCAAAGTGGAAAGAAAATTATGCAGGATTCAAAAAAAAAAAAAAGTTCAAAAGCTGCAAAAGTTCCTTTGAGTGCAACCAATTGCATTCTGAAGTTGCCTGATGACTACTAATGACTAAAAAGGATCCACCTGTGTGTAATCTAATCTTAGTACAAATACAGCTCCATGAAGGCCTTAGTGGTTGGTTAAGAGAATATTGGAGAGTAAAAGCATCATGAAGTCCAAAGAACACACCAGAAGGGTCAGGAATAAGGTTGTAGCTTTAAAGCAGGCTAAAAAATTGACTATAAAATGATTTCCCAAGCTTTGAACATCATGGAGCATTGTTCAAATTATTATTGAGAAATGGAGAGTATGGCACAACTGTAAACCTACCAAGACAATGTAGGCAACCTTAACTTACAGGTTGAACTGGAGGAGCACTGATAAGATATGCAGCAAACGGGCCCATGCTAACTCTGGGCGAAATGCAGAGATCCACAACGTAGGTGGAGGAATTTGTCCACAAGACAACGATTAGTCGTACACTGCACACGTGCTCTTTATGGAAGAGTGGCAAGAATAAAGCCATGAAAAGTCCCAT